>RJVU01047928.1:1506673-1538315 GCA_003731715.1 Anabarilius grahami | reverse complement strand
TATATATATATATATATATATATATGAACACACTGAATAGTAGTGTATTTAATATGATGATGACAATTTAATTTTGAAATTTTGGATAATAAAATTTTGAAAAATATTAAAACTGTTTAAAACTCACATACAAAACCAATGAAGAACCACTGAAGAAAATACACATGTAATCAGACTTTTGTCTCAAAATCTTCTAGAAACAACCTTTAAGACAACTAGCTCCGGCCTCCCCTACTGTATATCTTTTATATGTATTGAGATCTTTAAAAAATGAAAATTCATGATGGCCACACATGAAATGTGTCACTGAAAAGGCTTAAACCAGATAGAAGAGCAAATTGAAGAAGCAATTGCTCTAAATTGGGCTTTTATATGTCATTTAGGTGTTCGGCTTAAAGACACATTGCAAGAGAAGATTACAACCGTTCAGCACAAAACGTGCCACTTCAAATGGACTGTCTGTAAGGGATCAGACTCTGGGATCAGTTAATCTCATCCTGACACTGATGATTTGAGACCAGCGGGTAAGTGAGCATGCTTCACGTCTTATCTAAGGACCGCTCAAGCGCGCAGATCTGGGATCAGAAATGTATGTCCTGTATCTGGTCCAGGAGCGGTGTCATGTTACAACTACCGAAAGAAGGAGCGGTGTGGGGCATGAGGTGATCTTTGCTTACCTGATCACTCTAACTGCATACTGGTCCGGGGCCCGTCAGGTTGAAGAGACCGTGACTCACCCCGCCACTGAGTCTGTACGGCAACAAGCGATGACAGCAGCGATGAGTCTTACTCTGTCAGCAAGAAAGAAAGAGAGAGAGAGAGAGAGAGAGAGGGAGAGGATGTCAGGCCAAATGTAACAAATTCACTGAATCACAGCAGTGGCGCAGAGGTCAAGGAAAAGCAGCCGAAAAAGGTTAAAGATGAAATCAAAGCCGTGGCTCAGAGCGCAGCTGAAAATCTATCCCAGCAAGGCAAGGCCACCGCTGACGCGCTCAGCAGACAAGAAGCTAAATACTGCACGCCACTCTGGGATCTTTCATTTTCAGCCGATCAATAAGGACTTATATTTATCAGGATTCCAAGCAGCTGCCACATCTGACAACCTCCACTTCATTTTCGCACTCCGCCCTCCCTCCCTCTCTCTCTCTTTCTCCCTCTCTCTCCATCCATCGTCCGGCCCATCTTCCGTGGCCTCGTGCTAAATTGGGACCTATCGACCACCAAAGCGTAACGGGGGGCCTTCGGTGCGGCTTCAGCCCTCACGTACAGCCGTGCTCCTGCCGCGTCCCCCCACTAATATTGGGTTAAGAAGTGTGCGTTTTGTCATTAGCCTGTTGGCTCAGGCCCATCTCCCTGCTCTCTTTGTTCCGCGGCACGCCATTGAAGCCTGCCAAGAAAATGGCGGCGTAAAACACGTACACTTCACCACATCGTTTCAACCCGTGTGAGCGCGAGTGAGTGAGCGATTCGAAAACGCAGATATATTTAGGGAGGAAAAGCAGGGGGGAAAGAAGAAACTCTCCAATTTAAATCATTCACAGAAGCAGAAGATTTGCTGAGAGGGCGGAGAAGGCCGAGTTAAAATAGCTCAATCTCTAATCATCTGTACGACAATATTTGCTGTGAGGCATTCTAAATAGATTATCGCTGGTCCATCTGCCTCATCACTGATTTATAAGGCGTTAAGCTGCTTTCCAAAGGCAAGGACTTCCTTTGCAGCTACAGTGGAAGGATTCTTGTTCAAATCAGGGCCAATGGCAGCTGAACAAGCCCGCCGCTCACAGTAAAGGAGTTTCTGCTTTCAGCGAGAGAGAGAGGGAGAGGAAATAAAAATAGGACGGCACTATCCGGTTTGGAGTCGCCACATGAAGCAGTTTGAATCCAAAAAATTTCTATCTCTAATTTTTTTTTTTTTTTACAAAAAGACAGGGAGGAGGGGAGGAAGTGAAAAACACACACACAAACATACACACACAAAACAAGAGACATCATTAACATATGAATACTGTATGCAAATGGTTAGAAGAGAGCAGATGTTGGCGCATTTAATTGACCTATATGTGAATTGCATCCAAACCTTCTACACAGAGTACGCTGAGTGTAACACTGGATGCCCGGCACTGGCTTCCTTACACAACACAAACAGGGAGGAAATGAGGGGAGGATTTGTGCTTGAGAGAAAGAGAGAGAGGGAGGATGGAAAGAAGAGAGACAGAGATGTATAAAGTGAGGCAGAGACAGATGAAGACAAAGAAACCCGTGTCGGTAAACGGCACGGCCACAGAGATGCCTAAACGCATCGGCTGTCAGCTCCTCGCGTCTCTTATGGATGACATCACTGGGCCACACAGGAAATCAATCAAGCTGTGGCCTTTGGGGAACATGAGCGTCGCTGACAGGTTATGAGCTGCAACCGGTGTTACGTTCAGTTTATCCACCTCAACTCTTACTTGAACTCTCACTCTATGCTGTCGCTCTAGAGACAACGGAAAAAAAAGAAAAGGGGGATGGAGGGTGGAGTCATAGCTTTTCTGTTGCTAAGTTTTGCATGGGTGAACTATAAGAACCACAAATGCTAATTTAATCTGGGCTTTGCCCTTTCTTTCCCCCTTTCTCCCTCCTGCTCGGGAATGTCATTAAATTGTATTAAACAGCCTTTTGTCCACAGGGCAAGGACCACCCGATATATGATAATACATTAATGCCCTGGTGCTACAGCCAGTGAGCTGAGACGCTCTTTTAGGCCGCGGGCTGAGCAGCACACACATGGAGCGCACTAGTATGAGTATGGGAGTTTGCATGTGTACAAGTGTGCATGAGAGAGAAAGAGAGGCTGGCTAACAAGTGTGACACATACTAATAGAAACATACCTAATAAATTACAAGCTTTCAGGGTCTGGCAAGCTGACATTTTCTCTGTGAGCGGGACAATTTCATATCTGCAGAGCAGGAGAGCAAATTGCATCACGTGGAGATTGCCGGAAGATTAGCATAAAAATTAACACTTAAATTTCAGCTTATTGTCAAGCCTTCTTCTGCTCTTTCTGCAAAACCAACAATCAATTCCTCTTAGAAATCTGATTAGCTTCCATGATGCTTATTATCCTAGTCATGTTCCTGCTCCACCATCCAAGACTCCGGGACTATTTGTTAAAATAGAATTAAGAGGCTGATCAATCCATAGGTGTCTCTTATATGCATATACCTTCTCGCACTTTTCCCTTGTCCGATCCTTCATCAGCAGTCGCTCATTAAACATGCTGATTAATATGCCATAGATCACAGAGGAGTATTTTACATTTAGATGGTTTATTATTTACATGTGAAGTCCAGCTGACGCAGTCAAAAGAAATAGAAAATAGAAATGCTCCATTAGAGTTTCGTTAGCTATAAATTTAGCTGACATCTTTTATTTCTTTCTTACATTTTAAGCATTATAGAACTTTGCATATGAACATATCTCCAGAATTTTAAATATATGAATTAGGAAATTGAAGACAAGTGCATAAGCTACATGGTTTTATGGACTTCTTAAAATAAATTAGTATTAAATAATAATAATAATAATAATGAATAAAATAAAAAAGGACATTTTATTATTATTTTATATTATTAATTTATTAAATATTTATTTTAAGAAAAGCATAAAACTATCTAGCTTATGAACTTGTCTTCAATATAATAATAATAATATTTGTTATACTGAAGATACTGAAACATGAAAGTGTTAACGTATACAAATTCAAAACAGAATATTCAAAGAAGAAGAAGAAGAAGAAGAAGTTGTTTCCCCCTCAGTTCCAGAATGTGTAAAGTCACGGTATTCGTGTTGACTCTTTCAGTAAGAGCTGTGAAATTCATCACACATTTTCAAAAGCCTTCATACTGCTGTACTGAAATATCTGTCAATACAGTCCTATTAAAATCAATGCACAAGTATGTAGTGATGAGCAGCTTGCGCTCTGGGTGGCTTTCCAGGTGGAGAGAGAGGGGCTTCATTTTGTTTAAACAAATTCTATTTCATCGCATCCAGATGTCTTTAAGCACAGTCCATTCGCCATGTGCACACTCCAAGATCCACAAAAAATGTATACAAACATTTATTCATAACTGCATGCCTCTTCTCAGACTGAAGAGTTGTCATGGTTTCCTTGACTCTGTTTCGGGGGTAAACTAAGTGTAATGTGAAGCAAAAACAGTGTAATGTGATTAGCCGGAGCACGGCGCTTCTGTGACCGGGTTCCTTGTTGTCTAGCCAGGCGTCAAAGCTGGGAACGTGTGCTTGTCGTGTGGCCCACAAAAGCTGGTTGGACTCAAATCTTGAGGAGTGCCAAGACTGCTCTGACACCCCTGATATGCCATTACTTGAAATTCTTGACTTCATTAGTAAAAGTGGGAAGTGAAAGTGAACATGTGACATTCTAAGTGGATAACAAGAACTTCTGCTATGCAGAAGTTAGTTTAAACCAGTAACCCTCACTCTTTTACTCTCATTTTTTGTCTCTCTTTCTAGCCCTGCCTCTTCCCTATCCTCTATTCTTATGTTAACATGGATAATAGGAATGGGCCACCCGGCAGTGAACTTGAAAACTTAAGTCCATGCTCAAGGAAAATAATCCATTTCTCGCCATCCCCTGATGAAACTTAACTCACTTCAAACTTTATGTGTGGGCCCTCTATAGCTCTACCAATACATCTGCTGGCTCCTTAAAGCATATTACTTTTCACACGGTTTAAAAATAATAAACGTGCACTTAGCCGAGCTGTTTTCTCGTCCTAATGCCACACAATGGTGGGGAATAATTCAAAAGTCTTTAAGTTCAGAATAAACACTCTGTTCCTTTGTTGATTGTACAGCTATTTCGACTTTTTTTCTTTTGCTCTCTCTCTCTTTATCTCTTTGTAAGCCTGTTGTGTTTTTACTCTAAACAATACACCCTTCCTTCACATCTGAGCAACACACCTCACTGCCGTTTAATAGGTTAAATCCCGTAGTATGGAGAGTCATATTTTAAACCGGTGGTTTATTTTTATGAGCGGGTGTAATTAACGCAGCATGTCCTATCTCTTAGTCATCGATGCCAAGGTCTGTATTTAAACAACTTTATTGTGAAATGTTTGCATTCTCAGCATTCGCCAGGCCACACACAGATTATTATTTCATACTTCTCAGCGACGCTCTGAAACGTTTACGCTTTCCAATGGTTATTGTTTTTGATTACGGCTCTGTGGATCATTCTTGGGGAGGACTGACTAGAAAACATGTTTACACAGGACCAAGTGTGAACCTGAAGGCCTCGCTCAGGCCAAATGAATGCTCAACCACCTGATTTATGAAGCAAAGATTAAACTATTTATGTCCAAGCAGCCTGAGTTGTTTAATTTCTCTGCTTGAGGCCTTCGCTTTGTTATTTTGATTTTTTTTCTTTAATTTTGGTTGCAGAACTGCACGTTTGACTGTCCTGTATATTTACTGCAGCTGAATGTGAATAAGCGTGAAGAAGAAATTGTGAAATGTTTGCATCCTTGTTAGTGACCAGAGTAGTTTGATTAATTAATAACATGAAAATGTTTTTCTTATGTATCCCTACAACCCCTTCATTCCCAAAATATATTATTTATTAGTATGCCATTATTACTGTATACAACTAATATAACTTTATTATTATAATTATTATTATCATGGTAACACTTTACAATTAGTTAGTTTCATTAGTTAACATTAGTTAACTACTTTAGTTAACATGAATAAAGAATGAACAATACTTCCACAGCATTTATTAATCTAAATGAATGTTAATTTCAACATTTTCTAATACATTATTAAAATCAGAAGTTGAATTTTTTAACATTAGTTAATGCACTGTGTCCTAACATGAACATTGAATGACTGTATTTTTATTAACTAGCATTAACAAAGATTAATAAATACTGTAACAAATGTTTTGTTCATTGTTAGTTCCAGAAGTGGAAAGTAACTAATTACAAATACTTTCGTTACAGTACTTGAGTACATTTTTCAATTTTTTCTACTTTCTTGAGTACAATTAAATTGTGGTACTTTTTACTTAAAAATAGTACTTTTACTTGAGTTGGATAAAAAAATTAAGTATTCAACTTCGCTACATTTATTTTGCACCAAAAGTACAAAATACTTTGACAAAGGTACCGACGGAGCAACAGGACAAGCTGGCATTTGACAGGCTCTTTTCAAACTACTGTGGAGAAGCCCTGCGCTTCAGCCAATAACATACAGGTCTGACTTGAGTGCAAAACCAATAAAAACTTCCAGTTCAGCTGGGTGGTGGGGTGTTCAAACCGCGCTTTTTTTATATTCAATCATTGGCGCTCGCGTTTTGAATCAGTATCGCTAACGTTTCAATATTTTAGTGAAAGTAAGTGAGCTATGTTCACATTCTGATTTTAAATTGTAATTTTGGCAGCTCCTGAAATGGGTCATACCATTAATATTATTAGAGCACTGAGCAGTTGAAGTAAATAGAAAACTCAGCTCATACAAGGACGCAGTTATTGCATGGAAGTGACTAAAATGCATGTGCACAGTTCATTTGAATGGTAAAGCTTGCCCTCTTTAACATTACAATTAAACTAAATGTACGAAGCAAACTTTGTGAGAAGCTGAAATAACCCTAATATTAGCAACACCAGTGGAATAAGATTGCATGATTTATCTGTCAATCAGATGCACTTAAAAGTGTAGTTCGTTACTATAGCAAAAGTGGACATTATCAGAAAAAACAGCATTGTATTTAACATGTTAACCCATACCCCACTTTATTTTTTTGACTGGCACTTTTCTATTCATACTGTTTTAATCCCTCATTTCTTTCATCGGACAACTCACTTACCCTTTTTTGCTTTTACCCTTCATTCAAATGATCTTACGTGGCCTTACTATTCAAAATTAGTAATAAAACAATCACTCTTGGCAACAAGGATAGCGAGCATGTTTGCTTAGCATAATGTCAAACACAACAATTTATGAGATTAATATCATGTTTTGCTCCAAAATCACTATATTGCCTATTTACACACATCAGTCATGTTTGAAATAACTTCTGTGGTTCCATGTTGCTTCTTAACACAGAGTGAGACAGAAAATATATTATTCTATGATACAGGCTATGTTGATTAGTGTTGTGTTATAGATGTACATTATTCTTATAAAAATACCCGAGACGGCTTGAAGAACAAAGATAAACACAGATATATCATCGCAATCGTGTGTTTATTGTCTTCATGTTTCATGAGTCAAAACGTCTCTATCTGCATGTTATTCAGCTGTAGCGATATCTGATGGCCATATAAGGGATTTCCTGGAACGTCATAAGTTTAATACTTCTATGAATCTCACTTGTGGACTTTCTGCGCGAGGGCGCCCTCCGTCTTCCAGTATGAATGACACAGAAAATTCACAGAGTGTTTAGTGCTCCATATTGCTAACATCGCCTCATTAATGTAACAATAGAAAAATAATACTAAAGTACTTTGTAGCTTAGTAACTTGAGTAGTTTTTCATCAAACAACTTATTTACACTTATTTACATATTGTTTTTCAGTACTTCTGCTTGTACTCAAGTAAAGTATTTCTTAAGATGCAATACTTTTACTTAAGTACATTTTTTTTAGTACACTGGTTAGTTCATGTTCGTTAATAGATTAACTAATGTTAAGTAATGAAACCTTATTGTAAAGTGTTACCATTATTATTATTAATAATAATAATAGCTGTAATAATGTAATAATGGCATAATAAGATTGGCATAATATTAAACTTCATTTATAAATGGAATTCAGATGGGATGTTTAACAAAAGTACTAAAAGTACAAAAAATTTAAACACAGCAAAATGAAAACATATGAAAAGTCATACTCAATTTGTAAAAAAATAAAATAAATAATAATAATTAAATAAATAAAAAAGTTGTACCAGTTGTAACTGGTACTAAATGTTCAGGTGTGTAAAAGCAAAAAAATAAAAAAATAAAATAAAAAATCTTTCCAAGTACCCAAAGCTGAGTATCCCCTGGGGTGCACATACACCTGGTAGGTTCTACATTGTTAAAGGCAGAAATGAAATATGGCCTTGAAGACATGACACTGAGCTAGATCAGATGGCAGAGCAGATGTGTTTTAACAATGCCTTCTCTTCAGTGATGTGCCCTGTGCCACCACAAACATTTTAAGACTTTCATTGTTACACAGGTGCTTTCTCAGAGTGCACTAGACAACAGAGCTTCTGAGGCACGCGCCACCCAGACCACACCATTCACACTTAATAAACCTCATGCTCAAGCCTCCAGGGTGATGAGGTGGGAAGGCTGAGATGGACGCGACAATCTGTGAGCTAACCACACTTCGACATATGGTAAAGGTCCACAGGCCTCCCTTAATCTGTCCGTCAAACTGGCTGCTCCGTTTCCCAACTGAAACGTGAGAGCGTTGCATGTACCGGGCACGAGACTAATGCTGGTCTACGCTATTAACCTAGCATAGTGATATTTTATTGTTTTACGCCTAACGTTTTTCCCTTTCCGATAAGTTTTGAGAATCAGCAAGTGGGAATTACCACGAGCAAAGCAGTGAAAACCCCTACCCATAACCTCAGAGCATGATATCGCTCCATCGTCTTGCCCGTTCAGAGTAGCTCCAGGCTGTGCAGTGGCGTGCAGATGGGACTTCAGAGGTCTGTCATCTTTTGATTAAGAAAAGGAAATGATTTCACTTTAAAGACATTCCTCACAGTCACCACGGCACAGAATCTCTGCTACTCTCATTCACTCCACAAGCTGTAATTCTTTCCCCTACAATATATACTGTTAAACTTTAGGATGATTGTTACCTGTCCGCCTATAGCTGTCAGGAGACAGACAGTAAAAAAAGCAAGCAAACCAATTCAGGCTAACATGAGAGAGCGAATCCATCCCTGCTTTTATTGTCAGGCTCTTATGACAGCATACGGCGAATCAACTCAGGGACCTGACCTTGGGTTAAGTGGGGCACTGTGCTATTTCTTCATGACCTCAGGCTTGTTAAGCGAAGAGATAGGGAGTCTGGGAGCATGGGGGGAGGTCTCAGAGATTGAGACGCAGACACGGAGCTCCTCCATAAACCCGCAGAGACAGACTGAGAACCGTCTCGCCCGTCACATTAAAACGTCTTTCAGCCACACATCTGCACATGAACTACAAATCACGCCTGGCCAGCGCTAGAGCTGTTGGGGAACTGTAAATGTTTCAGGAGACACAGATAAAAACTCACCGACCTCTTGCTAGGGTCCCTGTGTGAGTCCGGTCTTGTTTTGAGATTTCTCTGACTGCATATGAAAGTGCCGGCCAAGCATCTGCTGTCTGTGTTGTGATCTAATACTTACCGATGACGTCTATATCATATGAGGATTTTATCACAGATATCAATGGATTGGTTTGCATTACATACTATGAAAAATAACTATTAAGATTAATAAATATTGATGTCACATTCATCATAACCATAATAATATTAAAAAATATTTCAAATGAATAAAATATTACACCAAAGTNATTTATTCAGACACCTTTAACATTTTATTTAGAGTTAAACTGTGTCAGATAACACTTAAGCAAAACATGGTCAGGTAAAAGTGTCTGAATAATTTTTGGTCCCAAATGTTTATAAACTTTACTGGTAGTCCACTGTATGAAGAATTTTTGGGTATAATATGTCACAGTTTACTTGATTTTGCTATCGTCACTTACATAAATGAACTATAGTGTCCTGCACCAACTAGTAAAAAAATTATATCTAGTGTCTGAATAATTTGTGGTTTGACTGTATATATATATATATATATATATATATGTNTTTTTGACGTAGATCAAAAAAGTTCATCAAAGTTGTCCTAAGAAATAAAACTGGAGAGAGGAAAAGAAATGACAGGAGGAACAGGAAATGCACCTTGCATGCACATATGCTAAGCGCTAGACCATGGCTCCAACTGGCATCTCTCTACTATTTCACCCTACACTCCCTCTATTATCTAATGGATCGAGCCGAGTGTCAGAGATGAAGCTGAGACCACCGGCATAGTAGTCCCTCACCTCAGTCCAGGAGAAACAGATCGAAGTGCTTACCTGCCTGCTGCCGACTAGGCACTTTACACACCAGAACAACATACTGAAATCAGAACCACCTCAACAAGAAAACTCAGGGGTGTTGAGTTTACAGACTGATTGTTGTTTGTCTAATAACAATAGCAAAGTTTTAGTTGGTGAAAATACATGTTTGAGGCACATATAATATGTCTAGATCACACTAACGGACAAAACAGTGTGTTAGCCAGTGCCATCGAGTCAATTGCTTGTGTGCCCCATCAATTGCACCTGGAACCAACATATTATTCAGACATTCTCAATATTTAATCACCAGACTAGACCCACCCTACAACTAGACCAGCATGCGTACAATACACTTCCAAACAAACTGTCCAAAACAGAAGGGTTTCATAAGCACTCTCCCTTGCATAAACACACACAGGTGTACACTTGTGAGAAACACTCCCTCAAACTGCTCGCTTTCTCATCTCGCTTCTTTTTTCTGTTGAGTGACCCACAACACACACACACTCACAGTTAATATCTGAGAGCAGGTCATCTAAGAATCATACAGCATGCCGCACACACATGAAACTAATTAAACATTATCGCACTTCCTGTGACAAAACATTCATTAAAACTGCACACACACACTCGCAAACACACACACACACACGAGTATGCGCTTCACATGCCCACCCAACCCACGACAGTTCTGTTTGACCTTGCGCTGCCATATTCATTACATCATTAAGTTACCTCTTCATTAACTTTTCATTATTTATGGGGGCTTTTGGGGAGGGGGACCTTTATCAAATACTATCTTTTGTCGAGCTCACAATGTGGAGGCAGACCCCCTCGAGAAATCGTCTGCCATGCCTCACTGCCAACAGGAGTATCAGCCTTGAACTCTGTCATTTCAGAGCTTAAATCCAGCTCCCCAGACCAGGGACAAACACAAACGCGCAACAGAGACCAAAAAACGTTGAGCAGAAGTATTCCCTTTAAGATTACAGGCACAAACAAAAGCCAAAATGAACTGCGTAACTTCTTTAATAAGCCAAGCGACTCTGGAATTAAAGATGGGTTTGGTTTGTTTGTTTTCAAATTGCAGAAATGTTTCGCTTATGCTTCTGTATTGCGCTTCCATTGTGTTGCCGATGTTTTGGAAAAGAAAATCAATAGACAATGCCATTTGAGTCATGCAAACATCGCTGACTACAGATAAACATATTTGTGTTCCCTACCCTTACACGAGCACCATTCTGTTCCCAAGGCGTATCGCGCTAGCTGTCATTAGCGAACCATCGGCCCCTCCACCGCCGCAGATTGCCTTTTTAAAAAAGTCTGGCTGCCGACCATTTCACATCGTTGGCCAATTATAAATGGCAAATCACAATCAAGCCGATTTTTCCCTTCCCCCCAGAAACACTCTACTCTGGCCTGGCTCCATGGCTGCTCTTGAATAATATGGTGATAGCCCTTTGTGTGACAGCCTGCGCGGGCGTCGGGTATTTTACACATTTATGTGACGGATCCTGGGCTCAAACGGGCCCGCTCTTCAAACGGCGCGTCGGCTCAGCCAAGTCTCTAGCCTTTTGCCGAACACACATCCGAACGCTAATAAATGGCTTCCTTTTCCAACCTACCCCTATCGGTCCGTATTAATCTGAACACACGAGACAGGTGACAGCAATAAATGCTGTGAAAGTCTGCAAAGCCCCCCGAAAAAAGAATAAGAAAGATGATTTCAGATCAGTGTTGAAGAGGGATCGGAGACAGCGGAGGAAGCTATTAAAGTGTATTAGGGCCGAGCATTAGGCTTGACTGATAGGGCCCTCGCTGACTTCCAGTATCGCGGCCATACAGCACCGAGCCGAGTGTGTGTGTGTGGGTGTGCGTGCCTCTCTCTCCATCCACACTCCATCCCATGATCATTCGCCAATTACAGAGAGCTAATGCATCCAGAGCCTAGAATCCCACCCCAAAAACGAGGGGGGAAACTCTCCAGAGACCCGCTAATAATATAACTTAAAACATGCTGAGAGAGAGGCATTATGCGCAAAATGGAAATCAAAAAAGAAAAACAGTGTAATTTAAACTGGGGCAAAGCTGGAATGGGTTTAACTTACAAATGGTAAATTCTATCTTTTTATCTCTCTGTCACTTACTCACTCACTCACTCACCCTCTCAGTAACACTAATACCATGAACGAACACATTAGCCATAGAGGGGGTCTGACGACTGGAATAAGAGTCCAGCTGTTGGCTGTGAGAGAGCTGAGGAGCAGGTTGGGATGAAGTGTCTGTGAGAGCCACAGTTTATGTAGCTCACATACAGCCATTAAATGCTGTAATGTTGTTTAAAGTCAAGGAAATACATTTGAAAAGAGAGAAAAATTCTGAAAACATCCATAATTAGAACACTTTAAATTACATTTTGCAAGTTAAACATCCTCACATTTTAGTCTTCCCACAATAACTTTTGGTAATGGTGTTTCATTCGCAAATTAATGTTTTTGAACAAACCATTTAAGTGAACGATTAGTTCTCTATGGCCGTAAAATCATAACCTCCAGAAACCATCACCAAATAAATCAGTGAACACATTTTTTCAGTTATCAGATTCAAAAGATTTAATTTCACTGGTAGGAATCAAATTCTCCACCAATTCTAATGGAGCGTTCACATTTATTGTTGTTTGGTGATTTTTTCGCGAACGCACTGGAATCCACATGATCGGGAATTCTGTGTAAGGGCGAAAGATTTCCTCATACAGATTTCACAACGGGTTCAAGGTGGTCAAGCAAATTCACCTGAAAGCTTCTTGGCTGTTTTGACTGTGTTTCATACAGTACGTTGCTAAACTATTGACAATGGAATTGCACTGAATATTTTGCTATTTGCTAATATTTGCTAATGTGTGTGTAGTATACATTAAGCTAATTTTACACATCAAATCTATTGAGCCTGATTGGTGAATCCTGACAGCAATCTGATTTGTTTACTCATTTGCATATGATGAGAATATTCTCCCTACCCACAAAAGAAACAGCCCAAATGATTATAAAGACTTGCTAAAAGCTAAAATAGTATCATATTCAAAATTATATCTGAACAACTTTTATTAGTAGCTTTTGTCCTTAAATTAAAAACAATTACATTGAGAAAAAAATCAAGTCCAGTGTAACTGATCTGTTAATTATGAGCAGTTAAGTAGAGAGTGACAAGCCACTGTTTATACTATCTACCCTACTATCAGAAATGAATAGTGTGGAACATCTAAGGCCAAGAACAATTAATTAAAAAGAGTCAAACTCTCTCTCACACACACACATGCACAAAAGCCCTTCTCACTCTGCTTGACGTTATGCCCTAAGACTGTGTTTTCCAAGCAGCTGGCTTGCTGAGAAGAGGTGTGCTGATATATTCTAATCAGTTCTTTAGCCCATCTGATCTGTGTGCCTATTTGTTGTTTTATCATCAAATTGCTCAGTAGAACAGAATGTTACCGTCCTCCCTCAGAATGCCTGCGCCCCTCGCTCCGATTTTTCCTCAGCAGGCTGAATAATTATCTGTTGTTATGATTTTTCTTCCTCTCACCATCATTCTTAGTTTCTTTCATCGGTATGAGTTTCTGAATTTTTGTGGTGCTGTAGCTTTAGGACATTAAATCAAGTGTTAAATCCAAATAAGCAGGTGCAAATGACAAGCAGAGAATGTAAAGCATGTGTGTGCGTGCATGTGTGTCAACCGCAAACCGTCCCACGGTACGCCTTCTCTCTACACTTCATCTACAGCATTATAAAGTCACATGAGGATTACTCATCTCCTTCTCCTTCCATCTACCTCTCTCCTCCTCTCCTTCTCCATGTTTTCAGAGTGCTCAGTCATATTCCGAGACATAATCCAAGTGAATATTGGAGAGTGGTGGCGGAGTTCAGATTGGATCTGTGTAGCGCTGACAGACTACATCATCCGGGAGGGCCTCTAAGCCCCAGTGAAATAGTTGTGTCTGCCATACAATATTACTGTCATGCTCCTCAGTCCCTCTTACAAGCAGACGCTTCAAGATTCCATACAAACATTCAGACACAAACATACAGAATATGCACAGCGATGAGAAGGAGAAACTGAGCTCAATATAAGGGTGTTTCTGCGACTATTGGCACTTTGGCACATATTTGAACTTTTACAAAATTCACAAGGGAATCACAAGGAATTCTGTCATTTTTATTTATTTATTACCTAGCATTTTATGTATCCCAAATACAGACAATTAAATAATATCTTCTTTTTTTCATAATTTAAAAACTTTCAGTTTTGTAAGACATGAAACTGAAAAAAAAAATAATAATGTTATATTAAACTATTTACCTTTTTTTCTATTTTTTTTTTTATTCACACATCATGTCTCATTTAATCTCGGTCATACTCTTCACTGACAGTTTTCTCCCAAAAAATGTAGGCCTATATAATTTTTAAGCAATAAATATTCAAATGACTTATTTCAATATTTGTTCAGATGATCATTTTTAACTCTTTCCCCGCCAGCATTTTTGATCATTTTTACAAAGCTTTCATGGCCCTCAGATTAAATTGTATGAATATCTGAACATACGATATATCAAAATAAAGAACAGTGCCTCTGTTTTTAAACAAGAAAAATATTCTAGCTTCAAGCATTCTTTTTTTTTTTATCAACACTTGAATGTGGGTAGGTTTCATAGAAAAAAAACAAAATTTTGAGCAAAAAGCTCAAAGACTACATCCAGATCGGATTCAGAACGAAAAAAAAAAAAAAAAAAAAGTAGATTCAGTCCATCAACAACCCCAAAGCTTGCACAGACCTGTACCTCTTCATGGGTTTGATATTTCATTCTGCAATGTTCTGCAGTTTTTATTTATATGCTGTTTAATGTTTGGTGATCACGTTAGCTTACATGTGTGTAAGCAATGCTTCTATCGCTTATTTATGTTTCTTCTCTGCTTGTTTTTGGATGTGGAGATTCTGTACTATTTCAGAAGATGCAAAACAGCGCCCCCTACCATATAAAAGTGAAAACGTGGTTGCCGGAAAATTCCGCCAATGGCGGGGAAGCGGTGTCATAAATGACGGAAAATTCCGTCAATGGCAGGGAAAGAGTTAACATTTAATCAACATTTTTATGATGGATTATCATATCTTTATTTTAAAATTAAAATCAAGAAAATCTGGGTCTGGTTCAAAAGTCAAACGATAAAATGTATATAGAAAAAGCAAAAACATGCAAAAATAAATAAAAATAAAAACAAGAAAATAAAAGAAAGCAGCCATAAGCACCCATAGTTCCATCCTAACAGAAAGTGTTGTATTGTTTGTGAATAAATGAATGCTTGGTTATGCAAACACATCCTTTGATAGATGTTTATCTAAGGAAAACTCTTATGTCTCTGGATTAAAGTAAAAGATCCGATGACACAATGGTAAAAAAAACAACACAAAAAAACACAATGTGTTAAGTCCAATAAAATTCCTATGTCTTTTACCCAAGCTACATATGTTCTCTTGGCTTACAGATTTTCCATTTCCTCTTTGAGTCAGTTTGATCAGTTAATAACATTAGATCACTTCAACTCTACAGCGCCTGTTCCCCCACTTTGAATCCCCTCAAGGTGGAACTATTGAAATGATCCGGAGTCACTTTGAAGGGAGGCGGTTTGCTGGAGTGGGTGTAACTCCAATGTACATGATTACTCATGAGTGAGTGCTGAATATGTATGGATGAGGATAAATGATGTCATATCGCATTAGAGGGACAAGAGAGGAGAGAGAGATGGATGGAAGTAAAGAATAAAGCAGAAGAAAAGAGGGAGGGGGACTGTAGGGAGTGTGGCGGAGGCTCTTGAGAAGGGGACAGTGTGTCATATGAGCTTCAGAGTGAGAGGCCTTTATCAGGCGAGGCATGAGCCGCAGTTGAGACTGTCCCGCGCAAATATGGTAACCACCTGCTCACCATTGCTCTGCGCCTGCAAATAATTAATTTGGAGTTTAGGGTAATTGTAACTAAAATACAAAATCTGGCCGTGTCACATTCATTTCTCTCGTCCCGGCTGTGTTTCATTTGAAACAGATCTTTTTCGGTGAACACTCGCTCTTTTTCTGGAAGGATTGCGGCAAGTTATTTGCCCGGGAGAAACAGCCGACAAGCTCTTATATCCTGTCTTGGTCGCCTCATACCACACCAGCTTCAGATTCCACACATCGCAGATACATGTTGCCAATTTTGCAGCTGTGTGCAAATCAGTAACCTTCAAGGAAGCAACTGGCCTACTGAACAGTCGTCCAGTGTAATGACCACATCTGCATGTGTGTGTTTGTATATCACTGTGTGATATTCTTCAGTGTCTCTCTATATGATTGAAGGTGTTAATGTGATGCTGTGTGTGCGCATGCATTGGGAAAACCAACTGAATATTTCATCATGCATGAGCGTGTGCGCGTGTGATTGAGTGTGTGTATATCTCCTGATTGAGATTGGTTTGACTGGCTGGGAGGGAACAGATGTCAGCATGTGTCGACTGCCAGCAAGACTGAACAAAGCCAATTGCATCGTCTCCCTGTCCAAAAGCACTAAAATAAGGGACCTCCAAAACCACGGCCTGTCAACAAAACATACAACAGCACACATGTGTACACACACATAAAAAACTAGCCCTAAGTCCACCGTAGCATCTAATCTTTTCCATTTGCCCCAAAATGGATTTGGAAATGCAATCAATTGGCATTGTATCTGAGACCAAGCACAGCGCACAGATTTGTTACTGTTCCCCGTGATATTATTTACTAGGTAGTACTCTTGTGTGACCGCATGATTAATTAACATAGAACCACGAATTGCGTTAAGACCCAAACTGGTAATTTATGTCCCTATCTCATACACACATGATCAAAACAAAGTGTTTAAATGGTTATGGAAAATATGAGTCATTCAATGAGGCATGTTCATCAGATATATGAGACAGAAGTTATGAGAATACTCAACAAAGACAACATTCTGCTCGCTGATGCAAATGGTTAATATTAACACGTGCAAATATGCGCTATTTTTGTGGAGATACATTTTCATAAAACTTTGAGAGATATCAAAAAAAGTCAGTGAAACGTCTGAAATCAGGCAAGAGCAGAAAGAAAGGAAAACTGAATGACTCTTGTTTGGTACTAATGTGTGTTGACAGCTTATGTGGTATTTTTATTCTTTCAGGTAAAGCTCTTAATGACAGCTCTTACAAGGTTGTGCGAGTTTCTTCTTGGTCAGGTTTTTGAATGGTTCTCATTGTATCGATAATGACACCTCTTCTTCTGCATCAGAAGACATGCACACATAAATATACCCACACGGTGAGAGGAAGAGGGAGAGAGAGAGAGAGAGAGAGAGAGATTTTCTGATGGGAAGAAAAATGAAATGACTGTAAATACCAGCTTAGTTTAAGGAAAGAGATTTTGTCTCTTAGATTTCTGAGTAACTGCTTTGCAAGGTTGTGTGAGTAACATTTGGAAGGATGCATTACGGAACTATTAGCTTGACATCCAACACCAGAGACACATGCGGGAGCAAGGAGGTGATGGAGAGAAAGAAGAGCAGAGAGAGAGAGAAAGAGAGAGAAAGTGAGGGTGTGATGTGCCATGACAAGAAAGCATCATGGGACTTGTGTGCATGGAAGTGTGCACAACAATATGTCATGCCTCTCCTTTCTCCTTATCTTCTTATCGACTTTAATTATTTATTTTTGATCAGTCAGCCTGTCTTGTCGCTGAGAGGACAGCTGAGGTTAACTGGTAAAGGAGGTTTCCCAGGTGCACACATTGGGATTGGCGAATTAAAGGAAGCCCCTGTTAGAGGGGCCGCTGCATCGACTGTTGTGCATCCAATCGAGCATGTTCGTAATGACATGCTGAAAGGAGTGCGGGATAAACTGGAACAGCAAAAGACAAGAGACAGAGGAGGAGACATTAGAAAGAAAAAGAAAAAGCACACCAGATGCCTTGGATGACAGATTGCTGGAGTGCAACCCCGTCAATGGCGTTCTCTTTCTAAGACTGTGTGTATGAGGATGGGTGACTGTTTGTAGGGGGTGGGAAATATTTCGGTTGAGACCACAGGCAATGGATTTTGGGTTTATGGAGTTCCCAAAGTGGCCCGGCCATTGTGGTAAACATGAACGCGGCCCAGTCACACACATGTGTTCCAACTCTGGTGACCTCTTAACTTCACCACATTGTAAACCACACTCCATCTCCCATAAGACTTTTACAGCCTGCTAGGGGTGCATAACCCCAGGGTTAAAGAGCAATCTGTAACTAATTAGCCATTTGACAGTGCTGGTTGCTGAACAGGAAGAATTAAATGGAGGTAAGGCGCTGGTGACGGGGAAAATGCAGCAGGTGGAAAGAACCGGGACATAGGGTTTGATTCGGGTCTGCATTAGGCTTAACCACGGAACCTGGTTACAAAGCCATAGGTCGTTGTTTATGGATCTCCCGGTGTGGTCCTTCAGTAATGACTGCCAGACCTGGAGCAGACAGGCTTTTTAGTGTTCACCAGTGTCTGAAGCATTCACTACATTTACATGTGCAGTTTTAATGGTGCTACAGTGGGTTTTTGTCTAGTCAAGCTACAGTGTTTAATCTGTCCATGTATACATGACACATTGCGGAAGCAGATATTTGAAGGATTTAATACAAGCTGAAGCCAACTGTAGGACGAATGCTGGACAAAGCTGAGCTACAATTACGTTATGTAGGTCTCTTAGTCAGACTTTGCCAAAATGAAAATTCATTCATATTTTCTAAATGCATGTTATTGATCTTATAGTGAACAATTCATCCATGCATGTGCTGCAATTTATAACTTTTTTTTTTTTTTTTTTACCTCATAATTCTTAATTAAAATAAGTTATAACTCAATCTTCCGGTGAAACGACAGACTTCTCCCTTTCTTTTAATCAACTGCAAGCTCAGATTCAGATCTGCCTCCATCCTATCAACAATCGTTGGATTAAACAAAGTCACCACCTTACTTTTTTTTCTTTTTTCTCAATAATCCATTTAATTTGGATGTACATCACAATACATTACATTGCAACTTTAAAGTGCACCTTAATGTACTTATTCAGAAAGATGCAAGGTCTGCTCAAATTAATGATATATATATATATGATATATATGATAGTATAAAAAGACAAATCATTGCTTTAGTACAACTCAAACCAAACTGAAGTGCACATAAATGTGCCGATCCAGAAAAAGAGAGACAGAAAGAGGGATACAGATAAAGAAGAGACAACCAATGACAAATGGAGAATTCAATGAGGAAGAGGAAGAACTGGCAAAAGAGATATATGGATAGTGAGGCATGATGAAAAAAGACATTTGTGTGAGATGGAAAAACAAAGAGACGAAGAAAAAGAGAAAGGAGGTATTGTTAGGCAAAAGAGCGATATGAATATAGATGGAGGGAAAAGGGAGAGAGAAGTGCAGAGCAGGCCTTGTTGGGGCCGGGCCCCTGCCCCTCATCCATCAGCTTATCTGCGGAGGGATCAGGGCCGTGCAATGAGCCGTGGGCACCCTTACACATGTTGACACTCTTCAAAATAAGATCCATTTACCTCCAGCCTGCCGTTCCAGCTGCAAGCACACCCCTCACTGGAGGTTAAGACACCCCCCTCCACCACCAACCCCCCATCGCACGTCTCAGATGGTCTCCAATGCCAGGTTATCTATGTTAGATGAGATAAAGAAAGCTGAGGGAAAGTGTGGGGCACAAAAACTGTTACTCTAATAATCTACAGATGGCCCAAGTGCTCCTAGGTAAGATTGCGATAAAAGTTCTCAACACTGCAGTCTCTGGTTTGAGCTACTTTCCAGAAAGAGAGGAATACCGTGATTCCATCTACGCCGGCACTTCGGCCCTATCTGCTCGGAATATAATGAGAGCAGAATTAGCTCTGGACTGTTTCGTTTTGCGTCCATATTCAGGGCTGATTACTTTCATTATCATAGATCTATCAGCCTTTTATTTTTCCTCATCAAGTTGCAAATTTGGGTCTTCTTGTCCACTGTCCAGCCACTTTCACACCACCCTAAATGACTAATGATGCATTTAACTGGAGAATTAGCAGCAGAGTGGAGAGAGAAAGACGGCGAAAGAGAGAGAGAGAGAGAGAGAAAGAGAGAGAGGCATGTATTAACGCAACGTCATACCTCCATGAAAATGGAGTGCCTAAGGAAACAAAAGAACAAATCAGAGAAAGCGAGAGAGTTGTTGGGCGAACGGGAATGCGTCAGATAATGAGACATTTCTTTTACCCACCAGCCCTGTGTGTGTGTGTGTGTGGTACCACGATGATACGCCTGTTTTCCCCCGGCCCCCATTATCAGTGCACTTGAACCCGGGCTAACAATGAGTTCATAGAGATTGAGAAGTGCCGAGCCCTTAATTGTATGTATTTAGTCACGCAAACAGAGGCAATGGCCTGAGAATGGCTAGTTAGCCAATGACATCATTTGAGCTTTGGAGTCGACTCAATGGACCCGTAGCAAATTTGCACAGTGGCAAACGTCTATCCATCGCCGCTATGGAGGAGCAGCATGGTTTCTCTCCAGATCAATGTGGTCCTGTTGGTTGTGTCTTGAGATTTACCACACAGCTCTGCTTTAAGGTCTCAGACATCTCCCAAGTGACTTTCTACTCCGCTTCTTAACAGTCTCTGTCTTCTGGCTTTTTTAAGTACTTGCTTAGTTCTGTTGTGTGTGGCGGTGTGTGGAGTGCATGATCTGTCAATCAATGGCTCTAGTCAGTGGCGGCGGTATGGAACCGCTGATCGCATCATGATGTTAGTGTGCCTGACTTGCTCTGCACAAAGGAAGAGGAGCACAAGGCTTCTCAAGCAGAGATGTCAGCACTCGAAAAATCAATCACCATCTGGGCTCTTCTCTTCCCAGACTAGAGGGAGGGAGAGAGAGAAAGTGACAAAAAGAAAGAAAGAAAAATGGAGGAAAAAAGAAACGGAAAAGACAAGCTGAGAAGCGCAACATTGCGGCAACGTTGTGGCAATGTGGTGGCCAGTCCGCCCATTAGGCGTTGTGAGAACGACACACATTAGCTGCAAGCAAGGTCACACAAAGCAAACACAGATTAGCAGAAAGAAAGCAGCGATTTGTCTGCTTGAATAACACCTTGGGACCCGGGAGTCATCGGGTTTACCACAGATTTTTGTGTGTGACTCGTTTTGCGATTTACCTCTTTTTTTGTGCATATTTCTTTCCCATCTGCTATGCTGCGACACTCTTTTATCAGACGCTTTTAAACATAAACCTCTCTCTTCTCTTATAAACACAAAGATAAATACTTTATGCAGACGGCGCCTCTTTAAAGACCCCAATGGGTGGCTTGGTGTTCGCAGAGGGGTGTTGGGACAGCGGCGTGATTTTTACAGCAGCGTTGCCTCTTTTCAGTAGCACAGCTGTGTGAAAAATACCAGTTAGAAAGGGTGCTGAGGCAGCAAAAGCATTTAATACTCAACAAACAGTTATCTAAGCCCATGTCCAATAACCAGACACCACTGTAATGTGACCTACATACTAAGTGAATAAGAATTTTTACATCAGGGAGGGGCTGAGGAGAACAGCACAGAGCACAGCTCATTCAGCTGACAGTAATTAAATAGCAAGTATTCCTTTTCACTGCCCTTTTGCCTCTCTCCCAGCTAAGAAAGTATAATGTAACAGAACATATTGTGCCCTTCTCTGTATTCTCTTTCTCTCACTCTTGCTCTCTTACTACTTCTCTCTCCACCTCCCAACTCTTTGTCTCCTGCTTAACCTCAGCCAGATTTAATTAAATGAAGAATTGGAGTTTGATTGTGCATTTGATCTCTTGTTTTGTGACAATGTTTTGTAGATCGTAAATAGTTGCTGGGACAGCACAGGTGCTGTCATCTCATCTCGATTAGACTTTGTTTACCTCCAACGTAAACACAGACGCATGTAATGGGTGGCAGAGTGAAACCTCAGCCCTGCTGTAAGATCAGGTAGGCCCTTTGCAGACAGACCCCTGAAAGATGATGAAAGAGGGGAAATGAACATACAGCGGAGAGCGGGCTGCCAGGAACAAAGCAGGTGTCCATATTAATGCTCGGCGCGCTCTTGAAAGCCCTCACGGTGAGGCGGGTGCAAAGAGCAGAGTCAAGGAAAAGAAAGTTTTACCTCCCAATTAGATGAACGAGAAGTCACTGGGTTGCAAACTTTCAGTCAGAGGGAATCGTCGCAACAGATGACTCCCCTTTTAGGTTCTTCCAAACAATGACACTCATACTCGCTTATGTTCTTTAAGGTTTCATGTACAACGCTTTTGAAAGTGTTTTCGGTGAAACTTTGAGGGGGCGATGGGGGCGGGGAGAGGAATAACACACAGGCTGTGTGGCGCAGACTATATCGGACTCGAGTTCAAAGACTAAGAGTCAAACATCTCCAAATACAGCACTGAGTGATGCAAATGATGCGTTTAGCACAAGGCATAACATGTTCCCATTTGGAAAGACTGGAGATTATATAAATAGCCGAGCATGAGTCAGACAGCCAGTCCTTATTCTGAAAACAGGATTTTGTTTTCATTAAACAACAGTACATAAAAAACTTTGAGGCAGAAAGAGGGTGATAAGACGAAAGGAAAAACGAACCAAAAACTACTATGGATCAATTACTGCATGTCAGGAGCAGTTTAATTGAACTTTTGTCTACAGCTGCCACACTTTTGGCTGTTGTAGGTACGCCCATTTGCATTTGTCTGACCGCGTTGCCTTCAACATCATTCTCAGGCACATTCAAAGGTCTGCGCAAAAAAGACAAAGAGAATCAGACCGACAAAAAAACACTGGAAGGAAATAAAAGTGCGATGCAAACACCAGATCAAGTCTTAGCGTTCAAATAGGGATTAGGCTAAATCTTTAAGTAAACCAAAAAGTTACCGGTGAAGGAGGAGGAGGAGAAGGGAGGGCCGGGAACAAAAACAATTCCCCTTTTGCAGTGGCCTGAGGAACTTTGATGCTAAATGCGTACAAAAAAGCAGACAAAACAAGGTAAAAAATGCCGTGAGATTTCCTCCATGGCGCGTTTACTCGCACATTCGTTCTGTTAATTCAATTACAGACACTCCTGTGTTTCCTGCTTGTCTTCCCCTTTCCGTCTTTTTTACGGTGTGGTATAACAGCGCAGCCTCACATTTCTGTAAAGCCCTCATAAATATAGAGAGGATGGAGGTGAAGAGGAGAGGGAAAAGCATCAAATTATTTCTCCTTCTCCTTTTCAGATTTGCTCTCCGAGCGCTTTGTCGATGACCGCTGTTTCTTCACACTACTGCTATCTTTAAGCCCCCACTGATTTTAAGCTTCCATGTAGAAACCAGTCTCCATTGAGGAGAAGTCCTTTGTAAACTTAAATACACCCCAATGTGTCCCTCAACAAAAGCTTCTCCAATTCTTTTCTGTCTGGCCTTTTTTAATGCCTTAAGTTTAGGTGGTCTGTGGGTGGTAGATTTTTTTCCTCTCTCTCACTCTCTTTTTTTTAATCAAGCATTAGCACTGCTCCCCATTCAGCACCACAGCGACTATAAAAATTCATCAGGATTAAAATGACCTCACAAGCAAAATTAAAGTTCCTATAGTACACAAAGGGGGCTGTATCTTTTTTAACATGTCCTCAGGGCCTTGGGAACAGAATTGTTTCCTGACAAAGTGCTCTCGCATTGACAATGGGCACCTTTCAGGCCTTCTACACCGACTGCCTTTAGAGAGCAGGAAAGGGACTTATTTCACATATCAATCAAAGAGAGGATGAAAAATGGAGTGAGAGAGAGAGAGGGAGTGAGAGAAAGACCCTCATCTAGTGCAAGTGGTGCTTCAAAATGTGAACTGATCAAAATAGGGTATATGCTGCTTTTATGGGGGTCATTGACGGATATTTAGAGGTGGACGGAGGGTGAGAGCAAGATTTGATTAAAGGCTGTGGGAAGAGAATCGCTGAGAGTAAAAGACTACATATCTGATGCCCAACCAAGTGTGTGTGTGATTGCTCAAAAGTGCAAAGGAAGTGTACTGTATCAAACCACCGAGGTTTTACTTGATATTCTCAAAAAAGCACAACTATCTCAAGATTACAGTGGCACACATACACGCTCCTATTACGCCGGCCTACCCATATAAAGACCCCAGCGTCTGTGCCGTATGCCACCCACAGCGTCCTTCGTGTGGCTGTGTCACTAATCACGCTGGAAATGAATTGGGTGCCAGCAGTGGTAATTCCACATCGTATTTGAGCACCTCAGCCCAGATCTGAGGGACACATATAAATATAGTATTCCTGGACAGGTGGATTAATGAGCCTCCTTAAAGGCCTTCTTTATAGGTCATTGCCTGCACCGCACAGTCACGACAGCCTAATCCCCAAAAAATCGTCTCATCTACCACTCAATTCATTAAAGCACAGAAAGGGATGGAGAGAGAGAGAGCAGGAGTGGGAAAGATGGAAAGGGCTAGCTAAGGAAAATATCTGAAGGGTATATACATGGGAGTATGTGGAAGCAAAGGTTTACTTGTAATTCAAAGAGCTCTGATTTGAAAGCACCTACACAAGTAGTTGGTAATACAAAGTGTAGGTGTTCCTTGCTACAAAATACTCAGGTTCAATTAAATTTTCAATGCCTTCTTTACATTTAATAATATAGAATTTATTTACTTTTCATGCATATTCCATGGTCGAAAAGAAAGAGAAACAATTTGGCCCATGTCATCTGTTCAGTTGATGTGTTTTAGAATTGGGGCAGGGCTTTTTTGGACAGAGCTTTGATAGGATATCATATTAAATCTGATTAGATCATAGTAATAGCTTTAGGGCTCTTATGATAGATGCTAGCCTTAGGACCTGACTGTTTTCTTAATATTTCTTCTTGTGTGCAGAGCTTAAATTAATCTTTTTCTTATGTGGGTACAAACAGCTGAGCACAGCAAACTCTCTTTACACCTGTGAAGCAAAGACTGGAGTGTATAAATGTGTGTGAGAATATGATACACATATGGAAATAAATGTTTCTATTAATTTGATGATAATTCATATTTCTATTTAAAAATGTAAATATAAAAAAGAAAAAATACAAAACCAAAAATTCAAGCATATTCACTATTAGTGATGATATAGATGCACCACTAGAATAAATATGCTTCAGACAAATATTAAAGGGTTAGTTCACCCAAAAATGAAAATTCTGTCATTAATTACTCACCCTCATGTCGTTCCACACCCGTAAAACCTTTGTTCATCTTCGGAACACAAATTAAGATATTTATGATAAAATACGATGGCTCAGTTAGGCTTCCATTGCCAGCAAGATAATTAACACTTTCAGATACCCAGAAAGCTACTAAAGACATATTTAAAACAGTTCATGTGACTACAGTGGTTCAATCTTAATGTTATGAAGTGACGAGAATACTTTTTGTGCTCCAAAAAACAAAATAACGACCAAAGTCACGCCCCCCCCCAGTGGTGAACCATTGAAATTTCCAAACGAAGGTCTTACGGGTGTAGAACGACATGAGTGAGAGTAGTTAATGACTGAATTTTTATTTTTGGGTGAACTAACCCTTTAAAGGGCTAGTTCATCCAAAAATTTAAATTTTGTCATCATTTACTCACCCTCAGATTGGTCCAAACCTGTATGAGTTTCTGTCTTCTGTTGAACACAAAAGAAGATTTTCTGAAGAATGTTGGTAACCAGACAGTTGCTGGTAGCCATTGGCTTCCATAGAGTCAATGGCTACCATCAACTGTCTGGTTACCAACTTTCTTCAAAATATTCTATTTTTTGTTAATTTAATTAACATTTCAGACACCAGCTTCCAAGCCCGGCCTGATTCTGAGCATACTGCTGCTGGGTCATTCTGTTCTTTCACAATCTGCCACCCAAGTCCCAACCATGGTCTCAATCTCTTCTCTGACTTCATCCTCTATCATTCCACTCTCCTTTTTTCATACATAAAACACGGTGTTCATCAGAGGTGTACACTCTGTTGCGTGTTGGGTCGTCTTGCGTTAACTCTGGTCTGGGTGACATCTATCTTGCATGCACACCTTGAGGGCATCTCTTAAATTGTGGAATTTGGTCATTATGTGACATTAACCTCATTAGAAAACACTCTTTAGAGGCTGAGAGATAAAATTGATTTACAGCTGCCATTTCAACCACTGCTCTGCCGATCAATTGTTAAACTATCCTTTTTATGGCCCGCAATGCTGCATCTCACGCTGCAAGCTCCTCACCACCCAGCCCTCTGCTGTCGGCATGCCAGGTGTGTGTGTGTTTATGTGTGTGTGTGTGTGTGGCTCTATGAAAAACGCTCAGTGTGGTTGAAAATTGAAAAATACCTTCCATAAGTGAGAATCTGCCATCCGCTCACAATACAGCAATGTGATAGCTTTTTTAAAGCTGTATGTGTGTGTCAAGGTAAACCTATCTGCACAGAGGATGTGTATATTTAAGGCTTATTTATAGCAAGTTTTTAGCCATATGAAAACGTCTGTGTGTGTGTGTGTGTATGTGGCTCCATCCATCTCTCCTGTATACGTGTGTGTATATCTGTGTTTGTGTGTAAATGTCAGCATGTCAAGTCGGTGACAGCTGGGTTTAGCGTGGCCATTTAAAGCAAACACATGCTATATTCCACTGATAAATCGATAACGCCTCCCTCTCTACCCACTGGCTGCCTTGTGCAATCCCTGAGATTGATCTGTGGCTAGCACTCATGGAGACCAGGACACTTTTGAAGTATGAATAAAATATGGCAGTTTTGTGTTTCACGTCTTCATCATGGTTCTGGTCATACAAGGCCACGAAACGCACATACAAGATGGAGTTGTGTCTGCATCAACACCACCTCTATGACAAAATCCCACCTCTGGTGTCAAAGGTGCTGACGTCCCGACTTCACCCCTTCACATTTTCCGGTGCTTCCGATACTTTCTATTTCTGAGCCACTGACTCAACAGCAGACAATGGCATTTCAAAATAATGTGCGCTCTCAATTATTCAAACCTTTACAGTACCATAATGCTCGAGTTCATAACCACAGGACTTTTTGCTCTCTCTCTCACACACACATAGACATACGCTGCGTATCTTCCCACTCTGCTCAGAATTATGACACATATTCATTTCACGTCATCCTTCTGACTTTGGCAAGAGGCGAAGAGAGAGAGAGTGTGAAAGAACATAGAGAAAATGGCTCTGCACCACTGCATTTAGGTGTCAAGCTCGCAGGCCATCTTGACATTAATATAAATAGATATAAATCAACATGGCAGCAGCTTTTTTTACATTTATTTATTTATTTTTAAATGTGCCATCAACAGATATATTCACAGCATATTGCCACTCGCCTTCACATGCCTTTCCACCGGCTCCGTTAGAAATAGCTTCTAGGTGAGCTAACCCGGGAACCTGGCAGAGAGCCCCCCTCTCACGTCCTCCCGCACTAAGCTTCCTAGGTACCTGCTTCAAAACTCACTTTTTTCAGGGCACATTTTTTGGTTGTACTGTCAGAAATAGTTGCAACAACAGTACCCTTTTTATATATGTTTTTGGTCTTCTTTGCCTTTATTTTGAGAGAACAGAAGAGAGAGACCGGAAGTGGTAGGGGAGGAAAAGAACAGGAAAGGACCACGAGCCGGGACTCGAACTCAAATCACCCTAAGCGCTGTTGGCCTATATTTCAGAGTGCTGTCCATACCTTTAGGGGTACAACAGCTTGTCACTGGGGCAGTACCCTTAAAAGGACAATTTTGTCCTTTATCTACCCTAAATGCTGCATATTAGTACCCTAGCGTAGTATTATATCCTTAAGGCCCTACAATGAGCATTTTAAGGGTAAATAAGGTACTACGTTCTCCCTTAATGCCCCAATGACAAGTTGTTGTACTCCTAAAGGTATGATTTTTGCCCTTGTTTCTTAGAGTATATGCATGGTCGTTTTTTTCTCGCTAAGTACGCCACGGCTGGCCTGTCCCGTAACATGTTATTTGAAGAGCTGTTGCTATGAGCGTCTCCACTATGGCGTAACATTTAGGAGATTAAAGGGGAATTAGCTTCTGCGCACATCCACATGTATGGGGACAGATGATATAAAGCCACAAAGTGGGTAGTCATCATAATCATCTTCATCATTATGGTCATCATCATCACCCCATACGGCTTGCATCATGGGAATTACAGACAGGCGGTGGTGCCACCAGGCGTGCGCATAGTCACGGCTCAGACAGAGGCTTATTCAGCGGGAACATCTCTCTCTCTTTTCTCTCTCTCTCTTTACTCTCTCTCTCCTGTCTGCTTAGCTGTGGTCTGGGCCCTAGAAAATGCTGAGCTCACAGCAAGCAATCTCTTCTGCTGTCCCCCCCGTCTGCCCACCCNACCTGCCTGAAGGGTTTCCCCGGTTAAATAGGGCGGGGGGGAGGAGGAGGAGATGACTCACCTGTTTAACCACTACCAGCCCCCCACCACACACACACACACACACGGTTGACCCGGCTGAGAAGTACACAGTCATGAAATCTCTCACTCTCTCTGTTCATGCCTATGTTTTCTCTTTTCTTCGTAATTTGAATCGGACAAAATAATAAATCATACCGATTATTTGAACTGACGAAAAGTTATTGAGCATTGGCCCGGCCAAAACAAATGTTCTTCTTTTCTTATCATCTCCCTCCCTTCCATAATTCATTACACTTAAGAAAATGAAAAGAATAAAAGGAAAACATAAGGAATGTTTCACAAAGGAAAACATATGATAGATTCCTCACACATATCTTTCTTTATCTGTCATTTGTTTTTAGTCAATGTAGCTGAACCCTAAGGAATCACAGCTCTTATTCATCTTAAATGACCTCAGCTCTCTAAGTACTCATATTTAGTTAATACAATTTGATTTTACAGTGGTTTATTGTTTTTTAAATATCTCTTTTCCTTCACGACAATGCATATCTTACGTAGGATTTACTTTGAAACATTTTTACTCAGAAATTACTATTAATATAATGCATTTGTTTTCTTTAATATAATGCATTTCTGCGTGAAACACAATGTATAATAATAAATAATATAAGGAGAAGGCTGGACTTGATTTCACTTAACAGAATTTCATTGGTTTGGAGAAATGTTTAGAAATTTTATTGGTTAAAATAAATGTTACTGGTTAATGTTAATATTAATTGTCCACAATTAGGCATTGGTTACAACAGCAAAAAAAAAAAAAGTAGATAAATAAATAAATAAATAAAATTTAATTAAAATAAAATGGAGAAAGTTAATACATTTGGATGAAAAAATATGATTTTTTTTTTTTAATTGGTACATTTTAATTTCATATGTCTCTTAAAAAGCAAAAACGATGCAACAATCAATTTTGCAGAGCTTGATAACAGATGTAGATGTTTAACTTTGCAAAAGAAAGCTGGATATAAGTAGTAGAGAGGGAGATGGTACTGCTAAAAGAGAAGTGTTGACAGCTGTGGATGGTGCAGGGTGTGCGGGGGTCACAGTGTAGTCTTTCTTAGGGGTCGGCTGCCCCTTGCTAAATGAAGACTGGATGTGATATTGTTCTAGTCATCATGACCATCTGATGTCAATTTCACACAGCGGTGGGACCCTCCGCAAGCCGGTCCTCACCACCAACCACACGGGTAATAAACAAAACCATGACAGACACACACATACACATGTTACCATTACAGCCGCAAACATACAGCACAGACTATATATAACTCATACCAGCACTCCATTAAATATAACTAAAATATTGATGTGTTAATGAATATAAGGATGGATAAAGAGAATGAGAGAGACCATAAGAATGATTTTTTCAGAACAGACCCATGCCTTTCTACAAGTATAGCACTGAGACACATAACCTGGCGAACACAAACTCGCTGGGATGGTACATCACTCCCATCACACACGCACACACAATCACATCATCTCTTGCCTCAAATGATGCTAAACACGAGCCCATGGTATCCTGAATCTCTCCACAATCATCCCCTGTGCAAAAATAGCAATCTTGTCTTTCAGCTCAAGCAGGGCGAGAACCATTCTAAGAGGCAATGAATTTGGTTGGGGCTGAATAGGATGTTGGTACATGTTTTACTAAAGGAAATATAATGGCACACTATTATTAGATCACATTAATCATGAGGGTGCCAAAGGCACTGACAGCAGCCCTGAAAAGGATTGAAAACGTTGGTAATGGATATAAATTACCCATTGTGTGATAAAAGGATTTTTTCCACTAAGAAGGTGGAAATAAAACAGAGAGCCTCCAAATACGGCTGTGTAAAATATGGAATAATACAGGTTATCACGTCTGGATTAAAATTTTAAGGGAATCAGATAGTGACAGTGAGGCCTAAAGTTAAAGCATGAGCTGTAAAAGTATAGGAATTAAAAGCAGATTAATATTAGCGTGACTCTGAGAGAAAGCGAGCAGGCGGATGAGAGCGAGAGAGGGGGCAGGAGGCACGAGAGTAGTTTTGATAGAGGTCTGTCAGTTGGCAAGACGATAATGAGTCGCGTCTCTGTTATTCGGTTATTTATTGCCGACTTGGCTGGCAAACAAAAGATCAATAATTTTGAGCAAATCTAATGTTGTCCCTGCTGCTAATGTGCTCGTCCATCACTCCTGCCATCCTCACATGGGAGAGACACCGAATCCCAGCTTATTCCACATCAAATGCAATTATGTCATATGGCTTTAATAACACGCCAGCCCCCCATGAATACGTGGGGACAGTCGATTATGTGTATGCATATGTGCCCAAACATGTCACGTACTAGTAAATCATAATATATGTTGAGATATCATATGCATTTTTTTGTTTTCGTCTGAATCAATCTTTATTTGCTGTCTCAGATTTCTAATATGAAGTGTCGCAAAAGTCCATCAACACAATGACAGAGAACATGCTCACATGAGAATGAACACACACACACACACACACACACTTGTATATGTGGTTTACAGGGACTCTGCAGAGACGTAACGGTTTTTATACTGTACAAACTGTATATTCTAGAAAACATTTTTTTGAATTTAAAAAAAAAACACTGTTTAGTATGTTTTTTTAAGCCATTTGGTTTACGAGGACACAGGAAGTGTCCTCATAAAAAGTGTTTACGTTGTAATACCCATGTCATTGATGTGACGCTCTTTTTTTTTTTTTGGAAAGATCTATTAAGTTATTCAAATATATCTAAAACTCTCAATCAAACAGACAATGACATGAATATACTTCCTCTATATTTTTTAATATGTCTAATATGGTTTCAACTTCTGAAGTAAAATGAGAAAAAAGTCATATTTAATGTAACAAATTGTTATTTCTAGGTGGGCCTTGTAAAAAAAAAAGAAGTATAAATAATGTTATAAACATTATGTATATATAAATATTTTTATTATTTGAAATAAAA
>RJVU01047928.1:1494185-1504825 GCA_003731715.1 Anabarilius grahami | reverse complement strand
AATATAAATATCCCCAAGAAAAACAGATTTTCGTGATGTACAAATACATGATAAAAATTATAAAAATGATCATAAAATTTTACCTTGAAAATAATAATAATGTCCACACAAGTGTATTAAAGGAAGATTGTTTATTTACTTGATAGTTACACTTCTTGAATCAAAACTTTTGATAATATTATAAATGTTTTTCAAAAATGTATGAAACCAACATGAATACTACTACAGGATATTCCTACAGATGAATCCAGACAGACGCACAGAGTCCTTAAACCAGCTCTTAACCTCTCCATACATCATTCCTCAACACAAATCAATCAACACACAATCTAACACTATATCCTCTCCAGAGTCTTCAACAGAACATATTTTAATCCTAATCTTAAACATTATGGTAAAAATCTTATTAGTACCTCTGCTTGTATGTCATCTCACCTGTATGACTTCACCTGCATGACTTCACCTGCAGTGTTTACCCCAAGAAAGTCTAATTGACATCCGGCTCTCATTGCCATTGTGTGAGAGTAAACTGGAGGAAAGCCATGTGTTAATGACAGTGGCGGGGTGAAGCATGGGAAAGACTCATCGGATATCATTAGCACTAGCTCACAGTGCCTAAGGAGCAAGTGTCAAAAGTCACAGCTCATAAAGACAGCTTTAACTGAAAAACGAATGGGGCTTTTGCCCAAAATACACTCGTCATCATGGCATTTTTACCGATCAAAAGTTTGGGGTCAGTAAGTTTGTCTTTGAAAAGAAATTAATACCTTCATTCAGCAAGGGGCACATCAAATTGATCAAAAGTGACAAAAGACAATTATATATCAAATAAATGCTGCTCTTTTAAACTCTGAATTTTGAAAAAAAGAGAATGTATCCCTGTTTCCACAAAAATATTAAGCAGCACAATTGTCTTCAACTGATAAAAATAATAAATATTTATTGAGCAGCAAATCAGCATATTAGAAAAATTTCTGAAGGATGATGCGACACTAAAGACTAGAGTAATGATGCTGAAAATTCAGCTTTGTCATCACAGTATTAAGTATATATTGCAATGGAACAGTTATTTTAAATTCTAATAATATTCCACAATATTATTGATTTCATTGTGTGTGTGTGTGTGTTTTGTTTTTTTCAAATGCAGATGTGATGAGCGTTAGACACTTCTTTTAAAAAACATTTAAAAATCTTAACAACCACAAACTTTTGAACGGTAGTGTACATCAGGCTCTCTTAACAATAGGCAAATATAATGTTACAGTCACACTGTTAAATGCTCTTAAAATGGTGAAATTAAGATATTCTCTTCTATAACATTGCCAGAGTCTGCTCTCTTCCTCTGAGCAATGGTGCCATCATCTTCTCACCACACACACAAAATACTCACGCACCCCCACCTAAGACTGCGAGTCTTCAAAGATGTCATTTTTTTAAACATACACATCAAAGTTGTGGAAGAGAGGCTTTCTTTACCGAACATCTGCCTTTGTGTTCAAGCACAATTTAGCTTTGAAAAGAGAAGGAGTGAAAGCAAAAGACATCCAAAGATCGCTTTCCCATCCACATCCCCCGCGCCGACTGGCAATACATCATTTGTATTGATGCAATATTAAATTTCAATATCGCATGTCAAAAGGTACAAAATGATAGATCATAGCCTAACTAAATGAATTATTAAAGGGGCCAGACTGCAGCGCTCTATCGGCTTCTCTCCCAATCAACTGTGTCTGAAAAGTACAGTTTGATACTGGCAGCATTTCAAAGCTCGAGCGATTCTCTCTCTTTGTCTCTGTCGCTCTTCGCTTTCTTTTCCTCAAAGTTTTTTGTTCGTCATAATGAATCTGGATTTGTGTCACCCCCCAAATCCACCCACAATGCAAAGCTGCATGAGCGTCGCTTCCGATTGTGTGGAATTTTTGTTTGTTTGTTTTCTTTTTTCCGTCCTGTTCGCTCCGGAGAATGCCAACCGTTATCAGATTACTCTAATCTGTTGCTACAGAATTTAAAAGCAGGGCTGAAATTGTTTTCAACAAAGCAGATATTTGCTTTATGGGTTTTATATCCTGAGACCTCTACATAAAAACCAAGACCCATAAGTTTCCTGAAACATACTTTTTTTTTTTAAGCAGTAGCCTTTGAGAGGATGAATGAACGAATTTAAATGATATAATAAACATATCAAAGAGAAAACTGTAAAAACACATTGTCACAAAAAAAAAAAAAAAAATAGCTTCAGTGTTTCACTTTGGTGGTTTTGTTTTTCAACAGCTAACCACAGAGGCCCTATTATTTTATTGGCTGTTGATCACCTACACGAAAAAACAAGTACAGTATGTACTCTGCTTTCCAATAATTATATTACAATTTTCAAGTCAAAAACATGATAGTGTGTGTGTGTGTGTGTTTCTGTTGGTGGTAATGATGACTCCAGGGGGATTTAATTGGAGAGTCCAGATTGTCGGACCGGTGACCCCACACAAGTCACGGCCACCATTAGCGTTCGGCTCGCATGTTAACAAACACAATCCCTTCGCCTTTTACCGTGGCGAAAATTCAATTTGAGCTCTTTGTCTGCCTGCTGCCTTTGCCCTAACGATGGTCCCCTTCTCGCTCTTCCTCTCTCTCTCCCGCTTTTTCCCCTTAACCAACAGAACACAGAGGAGTCGTTAGGACCCTCTCTTCATTACTTCAAAAAACCAATCATTAGACACCAGAGTATATACGTAATTAGAAAATCACTTCCTTTGCAATCCTGGCTAAGTAGTTTACATACTGTAATTACAGGGACAAAATCAATTTTTAATCATTCTACTGATTGGGCTCATCAGCTCAGTAGGAACATTGTATCCTGCTTGTTGTGCGAAAGCAACATCTGGGCTAAAACAATTACCCTTTTGTGTTCCAAAACTATTCAGCGCAGGGCATTCTCCAGCACCCGACGGCTGCCACTAAGCCCCTGCGTAGCCATCTCTTTCTTCCTCTTTCTCTCCTCCCTCCTTTCCTCTTTCTTCCTCTCTTTCTGCCCTTGACTGTTGCGCAGCGGATCGCATTTAAAGCCTTATAAATCAATACGCTATAATAAGATGCTCTTGAGAAAACGCAGCATATTGCTTTTTTAACACCTATTGTTTCCCCCCACCCTTTTTTTAGACTTCGTCGTGTTGCTTGTTGTTGTTTGCGACTCAATCAGGAAAAAGGGAACAGATTTTGTTTTGCCTGAAGAAATATCACCTTATTAATAATACGTGTTCCACTCAGCTAACAATTAGAGTAGTATTTAATGCACAAGTACAATATTCACAGAGCAAAACTGTGACTGCATTTTAATTATCGTTGTTTTAGAGAACGATGCAAACAGAGCGCACTCCAAACGGCGGGAGTAACAGTGTTGTGGCCGTCGGCTCCGAAGAAAACTAAGAAAGAAGGAAAGAAAGAAAGAAAGAAAGAAAGAAAGATGTTTCCTAATGCGACGTATTGAACTTTGAAGTCAAAGCGTTCCTAATATGTTCCTACCCTTCGCTGCATAATAAAACGCTTTGTATTCGTGTCTATGCGATGGCGGATCGATGGGCATTAGTCCCGACTCCCTTTCTTTCACTTTGAAAACAGAGGAAATCAGATTTAGAGAAAAAAAAGGAGATGAAAAATCAGTTAAAGCATTGATCGTGCCTGCTGTATGCAAATCACATTTGCCTCTATTTTTTGACTGATCAATAGGGTTAATTAACAGATTCGTTTTAACTGCACTTTGCGACACTGTCGACCTCAGAAATCATCCCACCGTCTCGCTGCCTTCGCAGCAACGAATGACGGAGTATGTGCGAGGAACCATAAATCTCAAAATCCAATCCATCTATGAGCACAGGCATAACTGTAAAATATGAGTGTGTAGACAGCTCTCAGGTAGATCTCTGAACGTCAACGAGGAGGGACAGCAAAGACTGTCTTGAGCAGAGGATCAAGGCCCGTCAGAGGTGAACTTTGAAAGTATATATCAGCATTACACATTTTATGTGAGTACAAGTAGTCCGTAATTCGACAGTCACGGCTGCATGTGTGTGGTGGCACTAGAGGTGGCATTTTTGCGATGGCTCTGGTGATGTTCTACTATTTTGGATTAATAATGGATGCTTTTTGAAATGATTATTATTCCCAAAATGCTCTTTTGTGATTTGCTTTGAAGGGGGAAGCACTGGGAAGATTGCACTTGCGAAAGGGGGCCGCTCATTTGGAGAGCTTTTTCCAATTATACAATTAGTCAGGAATGTAGGGCAGCAGCCTCTGTGTACCGATCACTCCGACCCTGGAAAGAGAGAGAGAGGTTTTCGTTTTGTTTGTCGAGTATCCAGTAAAAAAAGAGAAAGTAAATAAATAATTATTAATTAATAATAATAAAACAAAAACACTGAACTACTAGCCCAAAACAACACAGTACAAATGTACTGTAAAAAGGGGATAATTATTAAAAAACAAAAAAACAAAAAACAAAAAAACAAAAAAACAAACACCTCTGACCTTGCTACTGTCGATTGTGTTCAAACACCAGAATAGACAAAGTAACAGGGTGAGACATTTCTGTTTAAGTATATCTCTTTGTTTCTGAAGGACTTTTTGCTGTTACATAGGCTGGGTTGATTGGCCAGTGTTGGCACCCAGGACCAAAAAAATCCTAATTATGTGACTGATTATATATTTTTTTTCTTTTAGATGGTGAAGAGATTTTAATTTTATCATTTGCCCTTTCCATTGTCCTCTTGCCAAAGCTGGTATAATGCTTGCTAGTTTAATATGAGTGGAAGAGAAAGAGGGGAAAAAAAAAAAAACAACAACAGCTACCATCTGCTTGCCTGTGGATTTTCTGTAATCGCTCTTTACTGATTACACTGCTGACTACATGAACCTCTTAAATAATTATCCTGCAATAAAAAATGCTAAATAATTATTATCATTAACTCCTAGCAAGACGGCTGCCACTCCAACTAATGCTGCCTAAACTGTCAGAGACAGAGCGCCTATGTGCCATGTCAATCATCAGTTGGTGAAAAAATGGACGATTTTCAGGATGCTTCACAAGGGAGATGAAGGTTTGATGGATAATGTCTGCCTATATTACACATTAAACTCAAGAGCAAGGGGGGTTTGTAGGCGTGAGCTATACGACGCGCGAAGCATCTTCGGGGGCTCCAGAGAAGTCCATGTTTTGTTTCTCGCTTTGTTTTGCTTGTTTGATTTTGTCCTCTGGATATTGAGAAGATGACAGAAAGTGAGCCGGTATGTGGTTGTACGGTACGTGTTCTTCTCTGAAGCCGAGGCCGTCGTGTAGGAGTTTATTGAGTTATGATTGTACGTATTTACAGAATTGCTTTGGACGGCACATGTTTATGATGGATCCCGTATGGCTGCAGCGAGTCATATAGAGTTCAGACTCTAGGAAAAGCCAGTAGTTCGACAGTAGTCTTAGCAATGAGATTTTCTGTATCAGATACTTCAGCGATTTTACATATATATATATATATATATATGACGCTTAAACTTTTTTTCTTTTCGCCAAAAAAATGGTGTAGAGTTTACTTTTCCTTTGAAACAATTTTCACTCAGAAACTGCTAGTAGATTCAAAAAATAATTAAGAAAGGAAAGACAAGTAACCCATTGAATTGAACATTAAACCAAGTGCCTTGAAGTAAGAAGACTTGAAATAGTATTTTCTTATGAAACAGACTCTAATAATTTTTCACATCTTTGAAAAATCTTTCTTTTTACAGCGTTGGTAGCACATCCTAAAATTTAGCATTTTTGTTTATCTGATCAATCCATTACTTTACATTCCAATACATTCTTAAAATCTGAACTTTTCTTTGCAGGTGACTCTTTGAATAAGCTGACCAATGAAATCAGTTGCGAGCGGGGTTTGCAGTTTAGTGATTTGGCAAAAAAAAAAAAAAACGCAAATCATATGCTCCTTGAAAAAAATAGTATTAAATCAAATAAAGGTTGAAAAAGTTATTTAGACTTGTCGATTTTTGGTCAACATCTTTTTTCTGCTGCCTGCCATTACACATGCCATTACTGACATTCTCACCATATTTTAATATAAAAGTTTCACATTTTCAAGCTTCTAGAAAAGGTTCTCATTGATTAGCACTTTAGCACCAAGCAATCAATTCCCACAAACCAGTCCGACCTTGCACACAGGACAATGGCCTATTATGAATTAAGAGAAAGCTTCATTCACTGCAGGAAAGTGAAAATTGAGAAAAGAATGAAGGAAAGATGCAAGTATGAGGATAAGAGGAGTCTGGGACAAGAAAAAAACAAACAAACAACAAAAACACAAACAAAGAATATCTAAGAAGCAGAGCAGCGAGACAGATGTAAAACTGAGAAGTGTAGGAGCGCTACATCCCACCCTGTGAGCTTGTTGTGGAGCCATCATCTCTTTTCATCTCTTCTCTTTTTTCGGAGGACAGAAGATGTTCGAGTAAAACGGCAGGCAGACCCAATCAGTCGAGCCCTGATACAGACAGATAATTCACCCCTCCTGTCACATGATCCCTCATCAGTCTGGGAGATGGGGATATATCGCCAGCAGCTCCCGGAATAATGGCTGCACCTGTTTACCGTGTCACCTCTGTTTGCTAATTGTCTCCTTGAGCTACATTGGGGAAGTGAATATGTCTCCTGCTTCTGACAGGCGGGCGTTTATTTGGAAAATATCATTACTTCCAGCATGATTGTTCTTTTTTCCTGTTTTTTTTCTTCTTCTTTTTGTCACTTTATGCTTATTCTCTCTCTTTCTTTCTTGTCTTTTTGCAGCAGGAGGGGGAGGAAGTGGTAAAAGTTAAATGACTATGCTTGGATACAGATTTCACGTCCTGATTAGGTGAGGTGACAGCGCGCGGCTGAAAAGTTCACATCCACTTGTTTCGCTGAGGAGGGGAGCGTGACAGACATCTTTAATATCCTCCTCTTTTGGCGCCATCAATCCTCGTGCCAAGCAGTCGTACCTGCAGCCGGGCGTACGAGGGAGACGGCACAGGAAGAACACAGACAGGTTCACGCGAGGGGGTAGACAAGCGCCTGTAAACAAACTCAGCCCATGCAAGAGATTCAGCAACCATGCGTTTGATTTACCTGTAATTACAACTTCAGAAAGTCGTGCTATATTCACGCAGTTAAAATATGGCATGTGCAAAAAAGAAAAAGAAAAAAATCTCACTGATAATCAGTTGCTTTTTCTAATAGAACGCTACTCTGCCGCTTCCACCAACTTTAAAGCAGGGTGAGCGTTTGGGTTTCAATCAACCTGGATGCTCTGGATCAGTTGTATGTAACTGAAGCCTATAATGTTGCTCCACACTGGTTCAGGTGCAATAAAGACACGTGCTGAGACAGACCATGAGATCTGTATGTGGTGCAGGAGAGGAGGGCACTTTGATGATGGGGTAAAATATGATTCCTGTCCAAGGTGCCACTTTCCTGAGAACAAAACCTCCTTTCTTCCCTCATCCGCATCATCAGCATCTGTGTCTCTGTCATCAGTGTCATTGATGCTTTTTTTGGTTTTACTCAAAGCAAAGCAAACAGACAGAATTTCTTGTGTTTGATCAAGAATTCAGACTGATATATGGACAGATAATATATTATATTTTTATTTATTTTTAAAAATATAATTTTAAGGACCACTTATAACGGTTTCCACTAAAAACTACCTAAATAATTTGAAAATAAAATTCACAAATTAATAACAATAATTAAAAAAACAACACACTTTTCATATTTAAAGGGTTAGTTCACCCAAAAATGTAAATTACCCCATGATTTACTCACCCTCAAGCCATCCTAGGTGTTTATGACTATCTTCTTTTCAGCCAAACACAATCAGAGTTATATTAAAAATATCCTGGCTCATCCAAGCTTTATAATGGGAGTGATTGGAGTTTTTGAAGTCCAAAAAAGTGCATCCATCGATCATAAAACGTTTTAAATAAAGATATTTGTCTAACACAAATGCATCGATTCGCTTCAGAAGGCCTTTATTACTAGATAGCCAGGATATTTTTTATATCTGATTGTGTTTGGCTGAAAGAAGAAAGTCATATACAGTTGTAAGAAAAAGTATGTGAACCACTTGCAGAATCTGTGAAAATGTGAAATTTTAACAAAATAAGAGAGATCATACAAAATGCATGAAAATCATACAGTCACTGCTGGAAAGGGTTCAAATATGAAAAAAATGCTTAAAAACTGAAGAATCTGCAGGACCTGGAGGATTTTTCTGAAGAACAGAGCTCAGATGAACTGCTCAGAACAAACAAGGGACTCATGAACAACCATCACAAAACAAAAAAACAGTCGTAGATCATCCAGGAAACCACACACAGTATTAAGAACCAGTGGTTCACATACTTTTGAATGGGGCCATTTGAATGAATTCAGCTATGTTTTTGTCTTGTGAACTAAATGCAAACATCTTTTATGTAAAATAAACAAAAAATAACATGCATTTTGTATGATCTCTCTTATTTTGTTAAAATGTTTCACATTTTCACAGATTCTGCAAGTGGTTTACATACTTTTTCTTATAACTGTACACCTAGGATAGCTTGAGGTTGAGTAAATTATGGGGTAATTTAAATTTTTGTGTGAACTATCCCTTTAATGGCACCTTCTTGATTCTGATCTTTAATCTGATAGTGATTCTGATCTTTAAGTCTTCCACAAAAAATAAAAGTCTCGTTTCTGACAAGAATCAGCCGAAAACAAGAAAACCTTCTTAATCTGACAATTAAAAAAATACCAATATCTGCCACTATATAACACAAGATTTATCTGTTGACCACTATAAAGTCACAAATTCATGACCATTTCTACTTTCAATTTGAAATTGAACAGGCTGCGACAACTTCAAGAAACTCCTCTTTCTCATGAAATGAGCAATAGTGCCTTTCTCCACTAAGGCACAAGCTCTAAATTCAAAATCGCTTTTAACTGCCCAATCCTTCAATACCAGCCTCTCTGCAAATCTTACATCACACTGTAACAGATACCTCAAACGATCCACACTAAAAATGTGCCACACAAACTGAAATGCTGGGATACTTCACAAGGACTTTATTTTAAACAATCAAGAAACTTTTAACTCCTCCTTATATGACCCCATAAGATTGAATATATATTCCATAAAAGCACAAGCATGCTAAACACACTCCATTTATCTGGACTTTGTTTTTTTGTAATCATAACAGACATGTAGGCTAGTACAGAATGGGGGGGGGGACGGTAAAATCTGACACAAATTTACAAAGTCTTGAGGGTTGCCCAATCCTGCTTTGAAAGACTCCTGCTCAGCACTAAATAAATAATCTAGACGGCATAAACTCTGTGAACTACATAACCTGACCTCCCTTTAAAGTAGCATAGAACCCTGAGAATACAGGCCTCCCAGAGAGAGAAAGAGAGGGGGATTGAGAGAGAGGGCAGCAGTGAGAGGGCAGGGGCACAGATGTGGGGCTCAAAGCGGGCCACCCCCAGAGCCTGCAAGGGGAATTCTAATCACCCTGTAGTATTTCAATAGAGTGCCAAGATGAACACACTCACTCACATGTGTACACATACACAAACAGATACACAATCACACACGCGCATACTCAAAGGCATGCTTGCCTTAAGTCACATTCTAAATTGGATCCCAGGAGCTTTTTCTCTACCTTGTTCACCAAAGGCATTGTGTATGTTTTCTGAGTACTCAGCATATGCTGGGTAACCTGAGCGCTCTTTAGCACACACATACGCGCACGCACAAACATTGTTTCCAGAAGTAGTAGTTGTCTTTTTTCTTCTCCTAAAGGTATTTCCCTTTAGGAGCTTAATTAAATTCAAAACACCACACATATATTTACTATGTCTAAACTTAAAAAATAAATAAATAAATAAATAGAAAAAACGCCCACCTGAGATAAAATCCATATCTCACGTTTACTATATTGCTGTTGTTGTTGTTGTTTTTTCTATAAAATTCTCTCTTTAAAGAGAATTCTACAAAATGCGTTCCTCCATAATATTGTGCACAGATGATTGATGACTGACAAAGATATCCTAGAGTTTTGTTTTATTAAAACTTATTGTGGAATGCCAAAAATTCCTCTTACTGCTCCGCTCGGAGCTTAAATATAATCTAACACTGATTTTCACCTGCCATATTGAGATTTTTACATTCAAAACTCAAAATAAACTGGTTGAAAGTCTATGAATGAAGCATTTCTTCATTTTCTAGGATATAATGATTTTTATTTTGCCTTTCATTTCATAGGATAGTGTACAAGTGACAGGAAATGAAAGGGAGAAAAGCGGGATTGGGAACCAAATTCGAACTTTGATCGCCTGCACAGTAAGTCAGAGCACGTGTGCTATCTGCTGAAATCTCCAATAACTCTTGAGAATTAAAAGGAATGATGCTCTCGGTTACCTATTCACAATATTTTCTACAGTTTCTACAGTCCTAGAACTCAACAGACAGATCATGGAACAACGCTGTCTGTCAGAGCGGCAAAATGGTAAAAGTAATAGCAAAACCAATGAAGTGTTGACTTTACAAAGGAGGATACAAGGAAAAAAACAGACACCCCCCCCCCCCCCC
>RJVU01047928.1:1473594-1494151 GCA_003731715.1 Anabarilius grahami | reverse complement strand
GCTGGCAGCCGAAGTTAACATTTTCAGAGAGAATATTCCTCCCTCCAATAGTGGAGTGTAATTCATTTTCCATCTCTGTTCATTAATCATTGTTAAAATTAGTGATCCATTTCTTCCACTCTGCCATCTGCACTCAGCTTCCTTACAAACATGACACCTTCCCGCATAATAAAAGCTGACAGGCAAGAGGATGCCTTTCCAAATAGCTTTCTGCATATGTGCACCTCTACAACTGATGCTGTTGTCAAGACAAAAGTAGGTTATTTAAGCTCCTCACTTTAACAACGCACACACACAAATGCAAACATACACACGTCTGGCACACACATACAATCACGCTCCTGCCAGACACGCACGTGCGGCATATAGACCAGATGTAGATTTCCGACAACAGAGCACATATTTACATTAATAGCGAACAGATAACACTCACAGATTCCAACAAACTAAGGTTCTTAGTTTGTTTCTTTTGCTCTCTCTGTCTTTCTCCGTTTTACGCATGTGCGCGTACATGGTCACAAACATAATCTTATCTGGAATGTGCTAAAATCTGCAAAAAAAGTAAGCACACCAAAAGCTGAGCCATTGTCCTTATGACAAGTAAAGTTATGAAATATCAGTCTTTAACACAGCCATCAGCGCCAAGACAACAAAGAACCTGTTGTGAGTTAATGTGCTGTTTACGTCCTCTGGAGTTTTATTTCACCTTTCATTAACACATGCTTGTTGTTTGTCCACCAGGCCTTGAGAAAAAAAGGCCTTGGCCCTCACCACCAGCGTGTGTATGTGTGTGCGTGTGTTTAATAGGATTCTCATTTACTGCATTCTCAAGTCTCACACATGGGAGACAGAGCTTTGACCTTCTCTTTGAAAAATAATAATGATAATGATGATGATAATAATAAATACATTACATTATACAAAAAACATAATAAATACAACATATATTTAATAATCACACCTACTCTTAACTGGTATTTGTCCTGGATATTACTAGCAAGGTCTCCTATTCTTCAAGCAGGTGAAGACAGCAAAGAGCTTGCTTGGTAAATGAAATGCCACATATGTATAGAAGCCAGTTTCTGAGTTAAAAAATAAAACGGTAATTGTGAAAAGTTCAAAATAAGAAATATAGTCAAGTTGTGAGATATTAAATGTCATGTTGTGAGATTAAAAAAAAAAAAAAACACCATTATGAGAAACAATTGTGAGATATAGTCACAATTAAGGAAAATATGTACAATTGCAAAATATAGTCAGTTTTGAGAATTATAGTAATAATTGTGATATAAAGTCACGATTATGACAAATAAAGTCGCAGTTGTGAGATATAGTCACACTTTATATATATAATCACATTACGAGAAAGTCAGCTATGAGAAATAATTAAAAATACTAGATATTAAGTCACAATTACAAGAAATAGTTACAATTGTGAGATATAAACAGTCAGAAAAAGTTATGAGAGAAGTAAAGTAGTAAATTATAAGAAATAAACAATTGTGAGATTTAGTCACAATTATGATAAATCGTATTAATTGCAAGATATAAGTAAAGGGCTGTTTACAGAACGCAGTTTTCAACTAAAAACGTATCACTTTTTATGCATTTTGGCCGTTTTTTTTCACGATTTTGGGGGCATTTTGGGGACCTGAAAACGCAAAATTTTGAAAACGGGTTTCAGAGCGCAAGTTATTGTCTCCATGTAAACTACAAAAATGTAAATTTGTGAAAACTGTGATGTCTTGCATGTGCATATTACATGTTCAGTCTATAGGTGCGTAGTGTTTCATCGCCAACTACTGGCCTGGCATGCATAGTACATTTTTAGTCATCGACACGGATCCGCACGAATGGATCGTTTTGACAATGGTGTTGTCTGTACGTGAAAAATGCAAAGGAAAAACGTTTCCGTTTTTAGTACATCATTGTCATGTGAACGTACTCTTAAAATTACGAGCAATAAAGAAACAATTGATATAAAGTGAAAATTACCCAAAATAGTTACAATTGCGAAGTATAATCACAATCATGGTAAATAAAGTCTCAATTGTGAGATATAAATTCACAATTGTGAGATATAAAGTCACAAATACAATAGTCACAATTGTGAAATATACGTAGTCACAATTATGAGAAATTGAGCAACAATTGTGAGATATAAAGTCACACAACTATGGGAACTCAGTTGTGAGATATGAATGCACATTTAATTTTATATTTTTTACTATGGGGTGGAAACAGTGACCGTGTGTCTGTGTTTCTGTGACGTCTGTGTGGGGATCCTTATGTGTTGCAGGAATTTGGGTATCAAATGTGTAAATATATGAGTAGACCGTGTTATTGACAAGTGACTAAGTTTGTGCATGTGTGTGCGTTGGTGAGAGTTTAGTGTCTCTGCTGGCGAGGAGAGGAGGGTCGTGCTGATATAATGAGCAGCTTGGAGCAGATGATGCTCTGACTCCATCCCTCCAGATCCAGACCAGAAGCCTGTGTTTGCTTTCAGCAGGCCGGGGCTCCAGTCTCTCCGCTCCCCCTTCCATCCCAGTCGAGTCCAAGGCTTCACGCTAGGCCTCCCAGGAGCCCTTGGCCCAAACCATTAATCTATATAATGCCCTCAAAGAGCGAGCTTTTTCACACCACTGAGAGCCAAGCCGAAACAAGGGCAATGGCTACACCGTTGAGTCAGCTGTTCGCCCTGCTGTCAACATACACACACACGCATATAGACACAACACGACAGCCACAAATAAACCATTCATCTTATAAACATATCTGAAGGACCGTAAACAAGAAGTAAAAACCCTAACCTCAGATCGTGTACGATGCCCGTGAAAAAGACGGAGTCGGAGCCAGTCAGCAGACAGGGCGGCGGCTAAATCGTGTTGACATTCACCCTCAACATGACCAAAAGAAAGCCAGAGCTTCAGCAATTTCCCCTATCTGCTAATTTGGTTTTCCTTGACCCTGACACACACACCAAAACACACATCTCAACACTTCCATTCACAGCGCACACACAGACATGTTTAATTTCAGGTTCTCACCACATCAGAATTACAGAAAAACTGATGGTGGACAGAGGCCAGGCCCTGCCGGACTGATTAGCATCATTTAAGAAAGAGCGCAGCACTGAGAAGACCGCCCAGCCTACGAGATGGGTGGCCTCTCCCAGCACCAGAAGTCAATACCTAGTAAACTCATTTGAATTGAACAGAGTGAAAAACCACTCCAGCGCCTCGGCCACTGCATACATTTCCCCTCTCCCCCTCGCACACATGTATTTATGTATTCGTCTTTCCCTCGTTCCCTTTGTCTCCCACTAAGTGCTTTCAACGTTGGTCACCATAGACTGTCGGTAGAGGTATGCATATACATTAAGAGTGAAACAATGATCTTTTTCAGAGGTATGAAAATAATAGAAGGGAGAGGCATCCCCCCTCCCTCTAAATTAGATAAGCCATGCAAATGGCTTAAAATTTTGTAAAGCTTTTGAGAAAATCCTACTTATGGTTGCGATTCTGTGCCAAAAAGTTCATCTGGCCTGTAAATTTAAGCATGGATTACAAATATTCAAATCATGAGCTTACTGTTCAAATAAACATTTCCAACAGGGAGAAAAGTTGCAAGGCATACACTTTCAACATAATTCCCTGTCTGGCATCGCCTGCCCCTCACTCCTAATAAAACAAAACCTCTCCAAAAATTCAGGAAAGAGCAGGAGGGGGAAAAAACAAAACAAAGGAGTTAAAAGTTCGCCTTTTCATTTTTCGTCAGACTGAATAAACACCGCTGATGAAATCTGTAATGAATGTAATTGTAACCACCTATACAATTGCAATCGGCTGGGTAGAGAGTGAGACAAAAAATGGAGGGAGAGAAATCACAGGCACAGCACAGGCTTGGAAAGTTGAACAGATAGTAGAGTTTATATTTGAAAGAAAAAAAAAGTACAAGCTAGAGCGAGAGAATCAAATGGCTTAGGCTGGTCAGCTGCTTGCCACATGGTAGAACTAACAAGAACTGAAGTCACAATAATTCCAGCCTGGCTTGGATATCCTTCCTCCCTTCTCTTACATTCTCTCTCCTTCATCCACTCTTACCACAACAGTGGGACTGACACGGACCCGGACGCTTCTTGCAACTTTAACCTTGACGCTGGATGTCACATCTCTCGTTTCTCTTCTTCCGCCAAGAGAAGAAAAGAGAAAAGCGAAGGTCTTTTTGTGATGACAGCCGGTGCTACCCCAGGATTAGAATAGCCCCTATCATTCCAAAGCAAAGAGTGCCATATTAAAGTCTTCCACATTTGCAAAATTGCAAACAGATGCAACTCAAGTACCTGCAAATAATCTGCCAAGACCAATTTCAAAAGGGAGATTTCCAAATATGTGGAAGTCATTAGGACGCGCATTATTTTTGCGATGAGCAGGAGGCTGGAGCTGGTCTAGAGGCAGATGGGTGCTGCTTTTATTTAGCCAGAAAAAAGGCCTACGTGTTGTTCCAGCATAAATGAAGATATATAACGCCAACAAAACAATTATACCCCAAATATTGATGATTCAAAGACAACAAAAGAATGTACGATTTCCTTTTATCGTTGCCGAACGCAATCTTTCATCTTCCTCTTTCCTTCTTCATGTTTCGCTATTCACTTCTGATAACACGAGACTCAAAGAGATCTAACAGTGATGTAAAAAGAAAAATATTAAAGGTAAATGCTTCAGATAGGCCGATCTGATTTCCAACTGCTGTTGTTTTCTTTTCTACCTGCTCTTTAAGAAACCATATCTGAAGTTATCAGTTCCTCGTTGACTCTTTCTCTATCTCTTGTTTTATGTATTAGTTTTTCCTGTGTTCTCCAAATAGCGTTTTGCCTCTGCGATATTCTCTAATTAAAAATGATTTTACCACCATGCACTGCGACAGACTCCATTAGGATGTGTGTTAAACAGCCTCTCTACTCCATTCTGCATGGGATATCACACTCATATGCATGTTATTCTCTGTTTTTCTGTTTCCTGAAGTGTTCTCATAGCAAATTAACAAATATTTAGATAAAGTTTGATTAACTGATCAATTTAAATGCAGAAAACGCATTTTAGCCTCTTGAAAATGTTCAAGCCCACAAACAATAAGTATTCAGTAAAATTCATTATAATTGTAACAGTAGGAAGCATTTTTGAATTTCCACCCACAACTGGTGAGTGCGTGTATGTGCTTTGTGTCCGAACTGACATTCAGTCCGAAGACATAGTTAGGCATAGTTAACCAAAAATGAAAAATGCTGTCATCGACCATTGTGTCATTCCAAACAACTTATTTTCTTCAAGAGATCATAAAAGATTGGACCCTACTGACTTTTTTTTTATACAGGAAGTCTCTTATGCTTACCAAGGCTGCATTTATTTGATCAAAAATACAGTGAAAACAGCAATATTATGAAATATTATGACAATCTAAAATAATATTTTCTATTTTAAAATCTAATATATTCCTGTGAGAGCAAAACTGAATTTTCAGCAGCCATTACTTAGTCTTCAGTATCACGAGATCCTTCAGCAATCATAGTAATGTTTAAATACTTATTATAAATGTTGAAAACAGTTGTGCTGCTTAATATTTGTATGGAAACCATGACATTTCCCCCCTCAGGTTTCTTTAATGAATAGAAAGTTCAAAAGAACAGCATTTATTATAAGTCTTTTGTAACATTATAAAATAGTTTATTGTCACTTATGATCAATTTAATATATCCTTTCTGAATATAATTCTTTCTTTCTTTCAAATAATAATATATAAAAAACTTACTAAGTAAACTTCTGAACTGCAGTGTATATACCAAGACATTCTTCAAAATATTTTCTTTTGTGTTCCACAAAAGAAAGTCTTACACATTTGGAAAGACAAGAGGGTGAGTAAATGATGAAAGAATTTTCATTTAGGGAAGAACTGTCCCTTTAACTGGTGACAAATTGAAGAATGCAAAATTTAGTTTTTATCTCCCTCTTTCTCTCTGTGCCGTCCATATTCGTTTTCTGTCTCAATGTGGCTGGCAAAAAAAGAAAATTCTATAATTGAGTGGTACAGAACATGTGCCCTCCCCGCTCCAAGATGACAGATGGATTATAAAAACTTCAAAGGCGAGCATTTGGAGCACCAAGGGAGAGATGGTAGGTATTTGAACTATCATTCTTTACCCAGGAGACAATGGCTGCCTGACACGGCGTATACATCAAGAAATAGTGCAACCACATAGACATAATCTCCCTCTCTCTTGCTCTCTCCCCCTCTCTTTCTCTATAAGATACATTAAACATCCTGTTATGAGTAACTTTCAGTCAGGCACAAAACGGCTAAGGAGGGTTTGTAAGATTAAAAACAGTTCACAGCGCACACACTATTTGGAAGACCTTCGTAACTGCTATATAATGTGACATACACAGGCATAAACAGCAAATTAACTTGTCATCCACAGCGAGAAGTCACTGAATGTTGTATTAGTTTTAGAGTCTATTTAATGAAACGCTACACTCATGAAGGCTATAGCTAGAGGAGCATTTGCCCCCCTGAATGAATCCAGCAGCCAGTGAAAGAGAGGTAGTGCTATCCGTTTCTCTCATCCTCTGCCGTGCTTTAGATATGGTTGTGATCTATTAAAAAAACATGGCCATCTGTCCAACTTCCTTCAGCACAGAGGCAGCCTATGGGCAAACTACTTTTAATAATATAGAGACAAGATGTGGGAATGCCACCATGCATACCTAATGAGAAGATCTAGATCCCCTGCTGCAAATCACTATACTGATTCTTATCCAAATCTGCCCCAGTGTGAACTTACTTGCTTTCGTTACTGGTCGAAAACACACACTTGCACTAGAACACAATCTCATTTGTTCTGTGATTGTCAACTCTCAGCTTCAAGGGTTCGTCTGTAAGATCTAAACAGTATAAGCAAATTCTCGGTTGTTTTCTTAAGATTTTACTTTGCTTCCTTCCAGTTAATTGGCACTTTTGTGCCTTTTTATAAGACAATTTGCTTGTTAAAAAATAAGTAAATAAATAAATGGACATGGACACAAATGTGGAACTCAATGTGAATCAGACAAAAAAATAAATATATATATATATATGCAACATATGCAAATGTTTGATAAAGCATACCTGAAATCCAGACATGCCCCACTGAAGCAATCACACTTATTCATCCTTGATTTATAAAGCCAGTCGACGTTAAGCCTTGAGTTCGCGTTAAGAGGGCTGCCCTTTGACCTTTAGGATAACCCCAGTTTGTTTGCATTTCTGTATGAATGCGTGTGGCGTCTGCAGTAGAGCGTGTAGGAACGCTTTTCTCCGACTGGTCACCTTTTCAATGTCCATCAGGATTTCCTCACTAATCCCAATGGATCATCCTATCAGTGCTTAAAGCATGTTTATGTGTAATGGAATCCATCTTTCTCGATTCATACCACTCCCCCCTGCTTCTCCCTCTGTTTTCTTCCTAATTTTTTATCCAATTTTCAGGCCAGCAGTTCTCTCGTTTTGAGAGCAGAGTGGTCCACAAAATGTAGATGTATGTATAGATTATACACATTTTTTAATATAAATATAAATAAAAAATATAAAATATCTGAAAAACAGCAAATATATATTATATTAATAAATATAATATAGAAATGTATAAATAAGTATAGAAATTTATATTACATAACTTATATTACATTACTGTTACATAACTGTTCAAAAGTTTCAAATTGGTAGTCTCACCAAGGCTTCATATATTTAATAAAGAAAACAAATATAGTAATAGTGTGAAATAGTATTACAATGTAATACAAATTATTATAATTTAAATAATTTAAAAATACATTTACATTTTATTTAAACATTACTCCAGTCCTTAGTGTCACATGATCCTTCAGAAATTATTCTAATAGGTTGATTTGGTGCTCAAGAAACATTTTGGTCACACTTAGTCCAGTTTTCACAATTAACTAATTATTAACTACGACTTTTGCCTCAATAAGCTCCTAATTACTTTTTGTTAACAGTTAGAAAAAGTAGTTGTTAAGTTTAGTTATTGGGTATGATTAAGGGATGTAGAATATGGTCATGCAGAATAAGGCATTAATATGTGCTTTATAAGTACTAATAAACAGACAATATCCTAGTAATATGCATGCTAATGAGCAACTAGTTAATAGTCAGAATTGGACCCTAAATTAAAGTGTTACCAGCATTTCTTATTATTATCCATTTTAAAACAGTTGTGCTTCATAATATTTCTGTGGAAACTGATACCCTTTTAATGATTCTTTGATTAATGGAAAGTTCAAAAGAACATTTATTTGAAATAATAACAATGTACATGTCCTAACTGGCACTTTTGATCAGTCAAATGTGTTCTTGTTTTAAAAAAAAAAAAAAAAAAAAAAAAGTATTATTAATGTCTTTACATATAATATTTTTTAATATATATTTCAACTGACACCATCAAGAAGTAACACCACTGATAATTGGCCAAGGCGGCACAAGTATCAGCTTATATTATCTCAAAATTCAAAATATCTGCCAACATATCAGTCATTCAGTGGCCACGATAAACTAATCTTTGCCACTGCACTTTCACATATAGATTTCTTTTTGTTTCTGTTTTGTTGTTAAACCCATGTATCTATTATTTGCAACACTGCCTCTCCAAAAGCAAGAATCCAGGTGCAATCTTTTTCCTTTAGCTTCTCAGCTCCTCTCAAACACCTGCTCTATTCCTCCACACAGTCCCACGATGCTCTCTTCTCTCCAGCTATTTCTCTCTCTTCCTAGGCTTGGAGGTGTGGAGTACCTCCCCCTTGCTCATAACCAACTGACTACACCGTTTGATTAAAAGCGCATTTGGACGGTAGAGAAAGAACCCGACCCGGCCTCCATAATTAAGATCACTTCCGAGATTACTCACGACAACAAAAGTGGGGAAAGCGGGGATCCTGCGGCCAAGGCGAGGGGATGAAACATAAGAGCATGGGACGGGGCAGACCCCTCGTGTGCCTTGATCAAACGTCCAGTCGAGGGGAGACGGACCCCCACGGCTCCCACCTCACAAGAACAACATGAATGAATCCTGCTCCACATATCAACCCGACACATAAGTAGTAGATATACTCAGTACAGAGCGGCAGACGGCATTTCACACATGTACACGCACGGCAATTTTACAATAAATCCCAAATTAGAGAAAGAAATAACAAAGTCCTCCCAAATAAAGGCGCTGACACACAGACACATAGCACGGGAGCAAACAAACATTTTCGTATGCAATAACGCAAATACACACACTCCATTTTGGAGTAACAATGCTGCAGGTGCTGTTCAAGTCTAATGAAGACAAATAAACGTGTGAGAGTGCCTAGAAGTCACATAATAACAAATAAAGATCAATACTTCTCAGAGGAGAATTATTAGCCAGCTTTGTGAGTTTTAGCCAAAAGCCTCTGGGTGTGATTTGTTCTGTCTCACTCATAACTTCCCTTTTTCACAGCAGACACAGAAACCCCACATCACATTTCTCTTTCTCTCTTTCTCTCCTGTGCGCTCTGCTACGGCTGTGGTTAGGGCGCTCACTGAGGCGTTGCGAGTTAAGTGGCCTGCCCAGAGGGAGCGTGGAGCTACGCTGTGGCCCACCTGGGCCTTGATCCCTAGACCCCCTGCGGTCAGAGGTCCATCTCCTTAACCGTTCCTCGGCGATACTTCGCATTACCCCGGCCGTCCTCAGCCTCCAAACCCAGCGCGGGAGGCCATTAATATAATCACAGGGATGTAGTGTGCGCCGGAGAGCCCCGAGGCTACGGCAATCAGCGGGGCTGAGTGAGGGCTAAGAGAGACTGAGGGGAGAGAGAGGAAGAAAAATATATAAACCGAGGAGAAAATCTCCCATAGCTTCCCCGTTTGGCTCGCGCCGAAACAGGATCGCGTCGGATCATCATTCCTGGAGACGCGGGATGTGAGGGGGGCTGAGGTTTGCACTTTAAAGGGGACCTCCCAAGACGGAGAGATCGGGGGAGGGGGGGGATCATGAATCTTCTCTGCCCAACCTTAAGCCTCTCTAGTTAGTTGATCTAACGATGACTGGTCACAGTACCATCATCATGCAAATTTAAACAGAGATGATCTTTTAGCCGCCTGTTGAGGGGGCCACACATACAGGAAAAGTGTTAATGATCAACACCAGACCACAGGCCCCTTCCTCTGCGCAAATCACGTCATCGCTGCCTCAACTTGTTATGAAAGTCGCTCTCGCTCTGAAACAGCCGATATCCATAACGTTCTGATTAGCGTCATGAAATTAATTAATCCTTAAGCATCTTAGCGAAATCCAACCCACAAATTACATATAAAAAGTCGAAACTATAAATATCGTGTTTATATTTAAAAAAGCACATGGAAATTTAATTGACATGCTTTCAAATGCAAGCAGCAAACAAAATGAGGTGTCACAAAGTCTAGACACACAACATGTGCTGCTTCACTTCCAGTAAAGTTTTTAACTTGAAATAAAAGTGCATTTTCCTACAATAACGTAAACAGGTTAAATGGCGACCGGTTCCCTTGACCTCGGAAAGTTAAAAAGGATGTTGGTGGTTGATCTGACACAAAGAAGTCATGCATAAAAACTTCCAGAAGTGTAACTCAACTCTAAGCTGTCCTTTCTGAACATGCCTTCCATTTTTTTCCAGCCTCCAGTCGTGTGGGTTTGGAGTGGATTGGATCGTCCACATTACCACAGGCTGATCTATACTGACAGCCTTATTTACAAAAACATGGGGAAGAGTAACAAGGCAAGTTACCCCACACTCTCTCCTTCACTCACTTAACTTAGCTTTCTCCCAATTACAACGATTGGCACAGACGCCATAACAAAAGAGATGAAACGGGCAACTTAAGAGACAGACAACAACACTTCGTGATCAAGACTGAAAAAAAAGGGAGCAGGCGAGAGAACAAAAACAATAACAGACAAGAAAGGGGGAGAGGGAAAAGAAGCTGAATTGTGAAAATTGGCGGAGATTGTGGGAGATGTGTTATGGGTAAGCGTCAGCAGGAGGGGAGTAACACATCTTAAGACTTAAAAGGTGTGTAAAGTAAGCTGAGCATCGGGGGAATTCTCTCTGAGAGCCCCTTTAAAATTCACCTCTGTATTAAGGCAGATAAATAAAGGCAAATTCCCCAAAGTAAATACTGTTTAACTCTAACCTTCAGCAAGAGTTACTTAAAGTGTGCCTCACAGGACTGACAGCCCTCTACAAACAAAACAACCAGGTGGCGGATTGTATGTGTATATATGTCTAGGATTTAAACAATGCGATTATTTCCATATAAAAGTTGGTCCACCCTCCACCACAAACACAGCAGCAATACAAAAATGAATGCTTTTATGATCTTATAATGTTCAAATTCACCGATATTCAAACAACTGAATTATAGAGAGAGAGACAAAAAACTTCTAAATAAATACATTTAAAAAATGATAAAAACAAAACAAATAAATGATCAAATGATGATGATTATTATTTATATATATTTAAAAATAATAATAAAAATAATAAAACCCAATTTGTCATCTAGTCAATGTGTGATATTCTGCTTTAATTAAAAAAAAATTTGACCCATTGAAATTTGGCCTGCCCTTAGCCCTGGCCCAGATTGAGCAGATATACAGCTATGTACATACTTAATATTTGTTCTGAAGAAAAAAAAATGTAGGCAGGTATGTGTACTCATATGACACTGCGGGACTGAAGATGTGGCATTGCTGGTGTGGCTAGAGGGGTGTGGGGTGGACAGTCACAGAGAGGCATGTGTTCAAAGCTTGGAACGCTCATTAGCATTCGGACCTATTTATTTACTTTAAGATCACCAGAAAAACAGTAAAACCCTATTAGAGCTTTTGGAGGAGGGAAAAATGGTGTTTTAAAACTTCTAGGTTGCATGGTGTTTAAAGTCGCTCAATATTTGCAAAGAACCTTTCGAGTGAAAGATGCATTCATATTTAGAAATATAAAACTGTAAAATGTCAAATAAAGCACTGAGAAAATAACTCATTATAATGCTCTGTGTCTTGGATTTCATTTACAATCTTTCATTTAAAAAAAAAAAAATCAGCAATTTAAACAATAATAACAACACCGAATTGTTTAAAGCATATTAATTCAATTCTACTGAAACAAATTCTAATATTAAGGTCAGATATTGAGCGATATGGCCCTGATGTGATGGCCCATGATTCAGTTCAAAGTAGCAGGACAGACGTGCAGAGGCATTAAAGAGCTTTGCAAACAGGCGGTCATGTCCCTGACTGATATCAAGCGGCAGTTATCAGCACTGCCACACACAGATCTCTCACAGCCTGTTCAAGAGCACAGCACAGATATGTTAAATACATCACCCTCTCTCTCTTTCAACATCTCTATCTTTCTCTCTCTCTCCCAGTGCCAGTGCTTCCCTCTTTCCTCTCCGTATGCCATCTCTCTCTCTCTCTCTCTCTCTCTCTCTCTCTCTCGCTGGTTAGGAGCTGCTAATTCACAGGGTCTGATCTGTCTGTAAGGCTGGAGACGCCAATGCTATCATTATCAGCCAATTCAGCCAGCCGTTAAATGGAGGAATCAGGAGACATTTGCTCTCCTCCACTATCGCAATGACATCATTACCGGGAGAATCAACAGCACAAGCACTCTGACCGTGTGTTAGTGTGACTCTGTAAGTGTGTGCGTGAGCATGTGTGCATGCAATGTTGTGCGTTTGCATGTGTGTGAGTGCGGTGTGTGTAAAACATAAAAGGGTCGTATTCAGGGGAAATTAGGGGGGGAGTAAAAATAACATGAGCCTACCTGTGAGATACCAAGGACCGGGACACACTGTCAGCTGAAAGTTCCCAAGTGCAGAGCGTGGAGAGAGATATAAAAAAAAGAATAAAAAAAAGAGGGAGAGAGGGAGAGGGAAAAAGAGAGTAAGTGAAAGAGTCGTTTGCACATACAGAGTAAATGGCAGCTCGACGCTAGCTGTGGCACTACTTTTTTTTTTCCCCCCCACACCCTCCCTCCCTCCCTCTTTTTCTGTCTCCTTTTGCCTCTCCCTCTCCAACATTGCGCTAATAGCCACCTGTGAACCATGCAGCCATATGATCCACTCCCAGGCCTCTGGAGTGGAGTCACCTCTGTGTTTTTCGGCCCCCTCCTCCAATGATAAATCATCATCGTTTAGCTAATATCCGTTTTTAACCTCTCTCCCTGATTAACAACACTCTTCCCCCCTGGATACAAACCACTCCTGCTACAGTGCAGCTAAATAGCTTGCCTCTTTTCCTTTTTTTTTCCCCAGCTCTTTTCAGCTTTTTCGTATTCCTTTGCTCTCTGTTTTTCTTTCCTTCACTTTTTAAATTATAGGTCCTTCAAAGATAGGACAAATAACATTTCATTAACCATGACTGTCACGTCTGTTAGAAAGGGTCACTATCAGCATTTTAACCTTCAATTGCTGAAGAACAGGAAGAAAAGACACATGCATTTTAATTAACCAATAAAAACAATTCTAAGTCACAAATCAGCCAGAAACAGATGTTATGGATTATAAAGTGTCTGGAAACACATAAATATATTTGTGTAAAATCGTTGCGGTGATTATGCGCACAAACCTACAGAGATTAAAAAGAAAAAAACGTGTTGCACATTTGATACGGCACCCCTAGTGGAGGGGGCGAAAGAGAAATTCGGTCTGCGCAGATCTGACTAGAAATTGTCAAAATATTTGCAGCAGAGGAATTCCAACAAGCGAGCGGCTTGGGCTCCCCTACAAAGGAACCATCTTCCCTGAGTAACAAGTGGAGGGAATGAGTGCCGACAGAGAAGCTAAAATCCCTCAGGCTAAAGAAATCCAGCTATTGTAGTAGTAGCCCCCGAGACCTGGCTGAGTATGTACAGCTTTCAGAGGTACTTCTCATCCTATTTGTAGCCCCGCCAGTGATGTATGTGAGAGTGCGTGTGTGTACTGGTAAGTGACAGGATGTACATAACGTAGGTCACTTCACTGCTCATGTGCTCCTTTAAACAGGCTCCTTTTTTCTCTCTCATTTTTGCATTTTTTTAGACAACTTCCCACCACAAATACTCGCTGGGGTTTGCCTATAATACTATAATGTATTTTTTCATCTCTCTCCTCATTTTTTTTTCCCTTTTTTGTTCCACAAGGCAAGTTTCATTAAAGATCCAATTATGCAAATCAGGTCCTGAAGAGCCAGTTGAATATGCAGTATAATAGTGTACCGTAATAGTTCAACACAATATACTGCATCTGAGGCAGATTTACGAGGCAACATAACTGCTACGCCTCCGTCCTTTGGAGAAAACCTCTTGATCATAATTAAAGGTGCAGGGTCCCTCTTTACTTCTCAGTGGCATCCATTTTAACCAGGCTGCCCTCCAGGGGGCTGCCGTCCCTCACACTCAGGGTGGATGGTGCACCAGTTGGGGTCATGACCTGGAAACAGTTCAAGGGTAGGCGTTGTTAAACTCCCCCAATTATCTGGAGACATCTTGTAACAGAGATGCCCTCCGCTCTAACGGCGGACCACCCAGCCATCAGAATTATCTGCCACTATTTTTGGTGCCTGTGCAGCACTGCAAATATTTACCACTATTTTAAGAGCTCGGATTAGAATGCAAAACAACATAATAGCATGTGCTTAAGGCCAGTGATTGACAGGAAGTTGCTTGTTTGTGCAAAGCCCCTGTCTACTGAGATGACATGGCTGTAATTTTGTGCTTCTCACCAACTCAAAAGCAAGTTAGACGGTGCCGTATAGCACATAGGAATTAACTTTTTTTATTAAAAACAAACAAACAGCTAACTTCATTTTTCATCAATTATAAAAATAAAAAAAAAGTTTGGGTGTGGTCAGCTAAATAGGTGCCCCATTACTGGAAAAGGTGTAAGGCCGTAGCTGAAGGCTGACCATGTCTCCCAAGGCTGTGTAAACCTGCCCGATTCAACACTCTCTATAATGACCACATGTCCCACAGCCTTTCTATATACACACACACACACTTTCTCTCTCTCTGAGATGTGTGAGAGAGTGTGAGTACGTGTGTGGTGTTGGAGGGCTGAATTTTGTCCACCCATTCCCTCTCCCACAGGAGAGAATTATGAGAAAGGGGGAAAAAAACTTAGTGGGATACAAAACATCTGCACACATCTGTTCAGCTCTGTCATCTGCGCATGGGCTAACTTTAATGTATGCTTCCCTTCCAATGCTCGATATTCATTGCAGCGCCATTAGTCTATCTATATATTTTCCTCATGGAAAGTGCCTCAGGGTGGAGTAGAGCAAGGACCCTCTCTCTCTCTCTCTCGCTCCGTAGACAGACAGACGCTCCTTCTGGTGGCACCCTGGCATGAGGCAGTGGAGACAAGATCATCCGTCACCACCTCATCTGTCAGGGCACTCTTTATTCTTAGATCACACACTGACTGACGTCTGTGATTAGCCCGCTCAAAAACTTCCACTCCTCTACCCCCTCTCCCTCTCTATCTCTCTCTGTATGTTTCGAACGACTACGAAAAGCCTTAGAAATCATCACTCATTTATAAGTGACATGTGCATAACGAAATGTCCTTATTCCACTATAATTATTTGTTAAATACAAAAGTTGACATCTGTCAGTAACCGAACATTCCCATTTATATTACGTAAAGTGACATGCTGAACTGTGTCTTCGCCTGTACACAGGCGGATATTGAATGACAGGGAATTATGCGCTTAATCAATTGGAGAGGACAGGCATAGGAGTAATGTGAGGCACTCTTTTTCTAAATGTACTTTCAGAGGATGGTGGATTCTATAGCGATCGGTACAGGACCACACCCATAACTTTATCCTGAGAATTTGGATGTTTGGAAGTAATATCATCTACAACAATATGGGAAAGAACTGTCACTCCTAAAAAATAAAGGTTCCAAAAAGGAGCTCTCACAACAATTCCATAGAAGATCCATCAGTGAGCAGTACTTAAAAGAACCACTATTTTAGAACCTTTATCCACTATAAAGACCTTTTGTACAATGGAAAGGTTCTATTAATGTTACAAGTTCTTTTATGGAACCATCAGTGCCAATAAAAAACCTTTATTTTTCAAGAGTATACTTGTAAAATATTTGAAAACATAATCAGCAAAGATATATTCCTTTCTCAGAAGTTAACATAACCTTCCTAATCAAGGTCACTAACATTACTTTGCTAAGCCAACAGCATCACATAAACGCCCCCAACAAATAAACATGACACTCCTGGTGTTTAGGGATTCTTCCGCCACGAGGGGAGAGGCCTGAGACTTCGGAGCTGGAGAGGAAGGGGACGAGGGCGACGACGGGGTGGAGGCGTGAGGTCGGTGTCTCCACAGCACATATCAATTAATACCTAAACGCCACTGCCTTGCCTGCCATACCGTCCCCCCTGAGTTGCCTGGCTAGGGCCCGGGCATCTGGAAGACAATTTCCTCCAATTAAAAGGAGCGGGGAGGCATTTAAGTGTGGAATGGCTGTTTGATCAAGTCTCCAAGGCTCAAGCACAGATCCAGCCGGCTAAGCTGGAGACTGACAGGCCTGGAGACAGAGAGAGAGAGAGAGAGAGAGAGAGAGAGAGAGAAAGACAGCGAGGTCTCGTCTCTCCTGCCCGTTGGCACTGCCCTGCCCTCGGCTGTGGCGAGGGCTGGGGAGGTGCACCTCCACACACCGGGGTTACTGGTGACGGCGGCGGCAAGCACGCAGACCTAGGGACACACTAACGCTCTTGAGCGCTGCCAAGTTCTGCCACACAACACACACTTTCCCTGCCGAATGAGTGCAAGACGCATATGTAAATGAGAGCGTACACACCAGGGAGGAGACATTTTGACAGGATTGGCTTGGTCTGTTTAGCCCCATCGAACTGCTATCAGTTGCACTGGCAGAGTGTATTCACAAGAGTCTTCATAACACCCTCTCTCTCACTGCATTTAAACGAGTTTGATATTTTTCCTCCCAAAATAATAATAAAAAAATTGTCTCATAGATGATCAATTCCATGTGAGCATGATATACATTTTCAGCTGATGATGCGTTTGAGAAGACCAAAAAAATTTAATAAATAATTAATAAAAAATAAAAAAAACAGCAATAAGCAAAAATTGCAACAACATCAACACCTCTACGACTGTGGCTATCCCGTGCTGCAGCTATTTTTATTATTTTGCTAATTAGTAAAATATTTAAAAAAAATAAACAACAACATGCATTATTTAGCATCAAAGTCTAGGAACAATTTTTATATTAGCTTATAATGAAAAACAATTAAAGCCTGCTGTTAAATAAATCAAGCATTTCACTTAAAATAATAACCTTAATTCAGATGGCCTATCGATTGTAAACACACACTATGCATGACTATTTTCTCTCTCTTTCTCACTGTCCACATTAATCCAGCATACTGTTTATTGATTTATTTATTTTAATTCATAAAGGAGCTTACAAAGCTATATTTGTGGTCATGTTAATGCTGGCCTTTCAAATGAATTGTGTGGGATTCTGAAAAGAACGTGTGACTTGACTACATCACAATGTAATTTCAAATCAGAAAAATGAAAAGAGCTGACAAAAATGTCTACGCCCAGACACTATTACAGACATAATATCCGTTAAACAATGACGGTACATCTGTGCCGCCTGCTATTTGTCCCTTTACATGAACAATGAACCTGAGGAAAAAACAGTTATCTCATTTCAACATTATGAAAGATGCATTCAAACTAAAAGTAGCTGTGTGTGTGTGTGTGTGTATGTGTGTGTGTGTGTGTGTTTAATATTCTTTTCCATAAGTAAAAGTTTTGGGTCATCTCATATAAAGTGACATAAGAAATCTGCACCTGGATCTGAAGGCATAAGACAGCAAATCAATTTTGCTAGATTTATAAAGACCTTTCATAAAGAATTAAGCACCTGAAGTGCGCGCAAAAGATGCATGATGCAATGTGTCATATTATAATTTTGACCCTGGCAATGTTATCATTTGTGAAGTAACAAAATATGCCTAAAACAATGAGCTGAATTATTTTATTGTGCGTCAAAACGCAGCTCACAATCATGCCAACATACATTTTATCTTTTCTTCAATTATTCCCGCACTCCCGCGCGCATTCCTATCCTAATCTCCAATTCTTGCAACTTTCTTGTTCTTTTTTCCTCCGTAATACATCATTTCCCCAAGCGACAATCCTCGCAACAGTCGTTCAAATCTCCATTTCCAGGGGAGATGTGCGTGTTTTTTCCGCAGATAAAAAGGTTTTTAAGTCTGATATGACATTTAGCCCTCAGTTGTTGAATGCCATCATAAGGCTTCTGTTCATAAGAGGTCGATCACAGCACAAAATGGCAGGTCTCACCGGCTCTTCCATCTCACAAGTTTTGACACATGGCATGCACCGGGTAACTTTGATCCTAATTCTCCAACCGATCTGTGTTCACTTCAGCTGAAATCCTAAACGCAAAGCCCTTGGGGCTGAAGTGAGAAAGTTTGAGCAGAGATTTGAGGAAACTTTCTTACAGCTCCATATCTCTGCTTGGCCAGCATGAGCGAATGTGGTGCGCATCCCTGGAAAGCTTCTATCCACCTTAGAGTAATAATGCACAATGTGTCTTTACACTTAATTAATAAAGTTATCCCCATAAGAGCCAAATTTAAAATACGACTTTTTTTTCTCTTTAGAGTAAGTTCATCTAAGCGCGTGCAATGGCTTCCAGTAACGCTTTCGATATGAAGCCGTTTTATTATCCCACGCGACAACGTTTTAGACAATTAACATTGCATCTATTGCAGTCAAATAGAGAAATATACCAATACACACGTCATTAGCAGAAAACTGACTTTTAGAAAGCGAACCGAGCGAAAACCATCCGGGAGCCCACTACTGATCTAGCCACTTCTTACCTTTAAATTCATCCGGACGTCAAGACGCGTTGCGAAAGAATGTCTTCATTAAATAACGAAGCATGTCCACATTATTGAGATGATCATTTTCTTATACAGCCGAGGGCGTTAAAGTATATAGTCTACACACACAAACACACGCGCGCGCGTGCTTCGGACCTGTTATGATCGTCTTCTCGCGAATCCGTTTCCCAACTGTTCCTCGCGCATCCCGAGTGATGAAAAAGCGCCTTTGAGTTTATTCTCGATATAAACGCATTCATTGATAGTGATCGGCCAGCATCACAAGACATTTCCCCTCATCTGTCTGTTCGGACTCCCCCTATCTGGACGGCGAAAAGCATTGTACCGTTGAAAAGGCACTCCATTGTCGTCCATTCACAGAGAGCGGAGAGAGTCTTGCGGCATTTGATGGGACTAAAAGCTTGAACCCTTGATAAAACAGCCCCGGTGCACGGAATATCATCTCGAGTCGTCTATTTTCCCCACGCGGAGAGACTCAAAAACGAATTTCACTCCATCGGATCATCTTATTGACCTTGACTTCCCCGTGAACAATTATTAAAATCTGTCTATCCTCACTCACATTGTCAGCCCCGTTATTCAGACGAGGCGTAATTGGCTTTGATGCCTGTCGCCGTTTAAATAACACCGTGGAAAAACACTACATATACCTACAATTGAAAAATAAATGTGCTTACCTTTTGGAGAAAGTATCTGAAGTCTTGTATCCTCGAGAAAAAGTCCAGTGAGATGAGCGGAGAGCGCGAGCATCAGTCAGTATAAGAGAGAAGTAATGAGTGATAAAATGACGCTCATCTGCACTGTAACCTTGTGGCGTATTTAATGTAAATAAGCCGGTTATGTTGCACACAATCACACACACGCACACACACATACATACATGCACACAAACAGAGACCGGCCAAGACGGGAAGCGCTTTTTTTCCCACTCTTATATGCTAACGCGTCACACAGGAGCGCATATTTAAAACAAATGCACGAGAAAGCTTATCAGTTTGTAAATATGAGATGAAATTGCCACTCAGCGGGGCGCGTAGCCTAACCAACAACCTCCCTCTTCATCACAGAAAGAGGAAAAGGGGTCCAGACAGCGGTCGAGACACGCGCTCAGAGACGTGGGAGAAGGTCCTCTGAAAAGGTACTTCGGTGAGGACATGAAACTTTTTTGGGGCTGAACTTCAGCGCTCAGGCCGATGTTGCTTTTACGCGAGGACTGAGACGCAGAATAAGGCAATTGTACATTCAGTGTCCCGGCAGTTGACAAAAGCTCCTGTTTCAATAAACTCTTTGTTGTGGGATTATATAATGATTATGTTGTAATTATGGGAGCGCTTTGGTAATAGTAATAATAATAATAGGCTAATAATAAAAGAATATCCGATGGGAATGCGACTGCGCGTGACTTTGGAGAAAAGGACAAGGATGTCAGAATACAGATGGACTGATTGATTATATTGATTTTGATATAAATCAGGTAACTCGAAAGAAGGAAGTGAAGGAAAAAAAAGTGCTCAAAAAAAAAAAAAA
>RJVU01047928.1:1460638-1473561 GCA_003731715.1 Anabarilius grahami | reverse complement strand
TTAAATAATAAAATAAAATAAACTTGCATGCATTAGGCCTACAATTAGGCTTATTCTCTCATCAATTATTATTATTTATGTATTTATGATGTTATCATCACGCAGTTTTTTTTTTTTTTTTTTACACCAGGACCTTCCTAATTAGATAAATCAAATCAAGGCTGATTATGAATGACTTCTGTATTAGGACCTGGTGACATCTGATGATACGGCATATTTACACAGTCAGGACAAAAGCCTTAACGCTCCATAACGTGATCCAGAGAACCGTTTTATCATGTGACAAGTTGTAAAGTGGAAGGTTTTCCTCTTTCTCTTTTCGCTAAACTACACAGTTGCGTGTTTGTGATATTAAGTGTGTTCAAAGGAGCATTAATCGTTATTAAATCCCAAGGCAAAGGCTCGCCTTCTCTTTATTTTCTTTCCAGACAAAACACACGTTTTAAAAGATAGCACATTCATTATTCACTATGAAAATCAGATTCCCATGCTGCCCCTTAAACGCTCAGGAATTCAGCCCGCATTTTCCAGTCTGATGTGTATGAAATTCCTTTTTGAACAAATTCCAAAATAAAAGTTGTGCCTCTAAAGAAATTAGCATAACCATCCCATCAATAATATCGCTATCTCTATGGGAATGATAGCGAAAGCAGTAGGGGTGTTCCTTTACTCAATTCTTCATGGATTCTCTGTTTCTTTTGAACTTGTTATAGCAAGTCAAGTGATTCTTTATCGGTGACAGGCCTGACAATACACGACGAGGACGGGAAAGCAGGTCAAAAGGAAGTTGCCATATGGACTTCAACATGCACTTTCCTAACAATATAGGGCAGATATCTGCTGCACACACAAGTGTGTTTATCGTCTTCTCTATTTATCGTTTATTTTTAAGTGCTTGGGGTTAAATTAAGTTGAAGACATTTGTTGTGGATAATGTAGGGCAGCTGTATTGTTGTTAACGTGAATCGCTCGTCTGTGTTTCTTGTCTGTTTACTTCTCTGTGGCTTTTACGCTAACAAACAAACGTGTATGCGTTCGGTTTGGCTGCTATCCATTTTATGGATTTTGGTGGAAAAGGAAGAGAATGAGGTAAAATTGTCACGTTGTCTGGTGTGTTTGGAAGGGCAGCATTCGAGATTGATCATTTTGTCTCCGCAAATATCAACTTGTAACAGGAATCAAAAGGTCGAAAGATCCTGACGGCTCAAGTCACGTGACTCCACACTGCCCGCGAGCAACAGGTGCACTAGGGGAGGAGGAAGGACTCAAGGCATCTTTTCACTTTTAATACTTTTTTCCCTGAAAGATTCAAAGATGATGCTTTTAGTTAATCAATGTAGTGAACCTCGTTTAATGTTTCTACATTGTATTTAACAATAGGCAATTATTTACTGGTAACTATGCTAGTTTTACTACATATAGATCTACATAGGCCTATATATTTATTTTAAGTATATATATAAATAGTGTATAGACACACAAACACACACAAACTCTATTAATAATTAAAATATGACACAAAACATTTTTAAAGTATTTTGCTCTAACTGTATCTCGACTAAATCTTTTCACCATTTGAATCTCTTCTTTTTTGTGCCCTTACTGGTTCATTTTACATGGCCCTTCGGTGTGACAAATGAATTCTAAAGTACCAAAAAATCCATGTAGGTTCTCAATTAATATGAGGTATTGAAAACTGCATATATTAAGAAATAATTAAGAATATTGTTTTAAATAGCTTTAAATCACACTCCTGGACACTACCCATATACACACAGTTAGCCAATTCACTTATGGTGATATATTGTAACACTTTAGTTTAGGGTCTAGGTCTCACCATTAACTAGTTGCTTATTAGCATGCATATTACTAATATATTGACTGTTTATTAGTACTTATAAAGCACACATTAATGCCTTATTCTGTATGACCATCTTCTACATCCCTAACCCTACCCAAAAGTCATAGTTAATAGTGAGAATTGGACCTTAATCTAAAGTGTGACTAATTATATATATATATATATATTCATTCACACTTTAGATATATATAAACTGATATTTCCAGCAGTAAAACTGAGATTTGTGGACTGCTCATTTTGCATTACTGCATCACTGACGCTGTACTAGTTATTTTGCGACACTGAAAAAGCTGTTGTGGGTAATACACTACTCAGAAAGTAACCCACAGAGTTTGTTTATACTATTAGACCAAGACCACACACGTCCAGTGTAAATATTTCAAGACATCAAAGTGCATGCAAACACTGCACATTTCATTTTCAATACATGCTCATAACTGTTAACAAAGTGTTGGCCACAGGGAAGAAAAAAAGAAAAGAAAAAAAAAAGGTGACTCAAGGTTTGAGCAGTTATAAGGAAAGATAAAACAGTCATGGCTGGGTATGATAGTTTCTCCAAAATTCTTTCTGACAGGAATTTAAGTATGAGCCTATCAGCACTGCGTCTGGTATCTTTCCAAGACACTATGGCCTCTAAAACAGACATGCCAGTGTTCAGAATAGGAGAAAAAAATATGAAGATGATAGTTCTCTCCGTCTACTTGGACTCTGAAAGCAGCTATTTAGCATCTTTTAGCAGATGTCCAGATAATTCACAAGTTTATCAAATTAATTCTAGGGAGCAATGACCAAGGAAGTGATGTACTCCTAATCAGCCACAAAGAAAGAGAGAGAGAGAGAGAGAGAGAGAGAGAGATGTGGGGCGAGTGTCACTTTAAGACAGAGCAAATAAATGACTGCATAAGCATTTTATCCAGGAGCAGTCTGATGGTTTAATGCTGTGCCTAGTTTATATCTACATACAAACACACCAGAATGGTTTTCTCATATGGAAGAAGGGGAGGGGGGCTACATTACTTTTTAAATTGAGTTTCTCTGAGCATAATCTGTTCCAGGTCTTTGATGAAGAAATGTTCTCAAAGTATCACAGTGACTGATTTAATGAGATGCGAGTGAGCACAATTTCAAACAATCTGATTTTCTGAACCTTCTGTGACTCTAAACTTTTAAAATTGCACTTAAGAATCACATCAATTACTCTTTAAAGTATGACATCGGCTAACTAGGCGCCCTAGCATAACAAACACACGCTATGGCGTATTTACTCCATATCCTCTCATCACGATCTGATACATTGGTCCCTTATGTGAGCCCTCTGCAAAGCTCTCCCAACTCCATTACTGTTTCCCTTCCTATTCATCGGGGGGCTGGAATACATGTGTGGCGGATCTACAAGTCTGACGATGATTTAGTCAAATATTACAGAGGCAAATATTTAGAGCCGACTTCTAGGTTTTCAGCATCTGATGAGACTATACGTTTGTACGTTCTCCATATTCTTCAGGCCACAGTTTAGATAATGCATCTGAACGCTTCTCCAAAATCCCACCAGCCGTTGATGAACTGAGAGTGTATAATGTCTATGACTGATAACTGGACCAATGCTAATTTAAATCATCTGAATAAATGTCTGGCTGGAGAAAAAAAAATAAAAATCTAAATGAAAACATCTGACTCAAATTGATTACTAACAATGTTGAGCATAAGAGATTTAATAATGATTACATGCTTAAAATATCCAGGCCGTTTTGAGAATCCGTCACTCGTATATCTCTTAGTAAAAGAAGCCACTGTGTGAAAGTTTGCTTCACAAGAGAAGCTACAACACAACAACAAACAACAACATTAGCATTGGGGAAAAAATAGCTGGCTAATCAATGTCTTAGTTGCTTCATTATAACTTTGGCTTCTCTTAAGCTTAGTCTTGAGACTCGGAAAAGCAAAAGATTGAACGTTGACACGAGACTCAACTTAAACCACTCCAAAATTGCTACTTTTTTTTTTTACTGCACATTGAAAATAATGAACAAAACCCCTTAGCATGTACTCATCACACTCGCCCCAGTTCAAACACAGTGTCCCCTCCTCTTTAAGGTCTATATTTCTATGAAAGGGAGCCATCATATTTTACTATTACCTATCAATTGGTTTCTAATCATTGTAATGAGGCGTCTGCCGTTTGGTGACAGTGAACTAACGGCCTCCGTGGGAGCATTAAGGAGCCTGGGTTATGCTGTGGGCCGTTAACTACCTACAGGCGCTTGCTAATGGCTCCAAATGACCTCCTCAGTGGCTATTAGCACATAATTAGAACCTTGCAGACCATCAATGACTTCCACCGGACATGCGTACCTCTTCGGTCTTCTCTTCCTTGCTCCCCCACTTACTGTTTAATGGTCAGATTATGGTGAGGTGCTGGGATACGACCACAATTGCTGCATTAAGTTGTGTGTGGCTTGCATGCACCCAACGCTGCGTACAGTAAAACTGCAAATCATTTTCGGCACTCCGACAGCAGTGATATACCATGGACTTTTAACACCAAAAAGTTGCTGCAAATAAGAATGAATTCCCAGGTCAGCTTTTTTGACAAATTGAGACAAGCAGAGACAATTCAATTCAAATCACTGCAAATACTCCAAAGTCATTCATTTAATAAATAAGTCAATCTTATAGTCTTTTCTTTAATACAGAAACAAATCTAGCCTAAAAAATAATGTAAACACACTCCAAAAAAAAAGAGAAATCACTGTAAATATCCAATACGCCACCTGCTATCTCTTCCCACCATCAGTGCCCTATCTGTTCTGGTCTCTTTTACTATTATGTGCTATTGTTGTGGATCACGCCGAGCGTAAAGTGCAAGGCACGGCCACACCGCACAAGTGGTTCAGTCACACCGACCTCTGCGTACACTTAGCAATGCTCTCCAGTTACCCAGAACAAAGGCCTGCTTTAGTGGGTTAATGTCAGCTCAGGAGCTGTGGAGAACAATAGCAGAGTGAGAATAAAAAGAGGAATGCAATGTTATGTAAAGAAAATACACCACGACACATCAATGCGGTAGCAACTTGTCAAACTATCAGCGAATTATCTCCCAACACTGCAACAGTTATGTACATCATCTTTGAAAACCACAGACTTTGTGACAAAGGTATGAAACAACTAATTTAAGCGGCAGGGAGGAATCTTTCTAGGTCATCAACTAGCCTTGGACAATGGAATCTAAAAAAGATCATGACAGGGTGGGGGGTAAAAAAAACAAACAGCTCCAATGCATTGGCTTTTCTTTTATGTAAAGTTTTACACACACACACAAATACACGTAGAGAGATATATAATGTCAATATATATATATATATATATATTATATTATATACACACACACACAGTATATAGTAATTATAAATGTCTTTACAGTCACTTTTGATCAATTTAATGTGCACTTGCTGAACAAAAGTTTTAATTTCTTAAAAAAAAAAAAAAAAATCTCACTGAGCAGTAGTGTATATATTTATATATATACTTTATAAAGTGTTTAGTATACATGAGCTTGCATTATGTGCTGTGGAAGCATATTGTGAAAAATGGGTAGCATGGAGGGTCAGTAGTGCGCTTTCTAGAGGCCAGAGGCAGTACTGCAGGACTTTTTTTTTTCCCCCACCAGACAGCAATGAGCAAAGGTCACCTAGTATATGTTCACAATCACTTACTGCATTCTGGGTCTCCCAACCTACAGATACAATTTTGGATGCTTTTTTATGTCACGGGTTTAAATCATTGTCTATGCTGCCACCACTATCCAGTTTCTCTCTCTTTCTCTCGTTAGGAACTCTCAGCATTCCCTGAATTAATTTGTTTTCATTTGCAGTATGTCAACTGAAAATATGTAGTTGTTCTCTGTGGCAGTGCAAAAGAATCTCTACGGCGAGTGTGTTTCTGCTTCTTAATCATGAAATTTGGGTGTATGTTTTTTTAAAGTGCAATATCAGTAAATACATAAACAATCTGCTGTAGCTGCTCCCCTCTCAGCTGCAACTGCGGTCCTTCCCTCTTCACAGTGTGCCATTCCGCAACATTCCCCTAGTGTTTGTCCTGTGTTGTCAGAATGCTGCCAGCCACTGCTGATACAATGTCAGGCCGATCCACTGCCAAAGAGCAGGAACGGGCAACCGCGGCGGGTCCCAATTATCTGCGGGGCGACGATGTTGTCCAAAAATAGCCTCTTTTTCCCATATACTTCTGGACTGACCGCCCCTGTCCACGGGCTGTCCACCTCTCTAAGCCCATCTGGCAGGAGGACAAACAAAATCTTGGTAGTCCTTCAGTCAGAAACCTTTTCTCAGTCTGGAAAACGGCTTCACCCCGTCATCCATTTCTCCACAGTGACCGAAACCCTGGACATAGTTAATCAGCGAAAGGGCACGCCTCCAAAACGCCATTCTTCCACAGCGGCATTAGTGCACAAGTAAGATTTACAGATCACTTAATGTTCCAGAGTTCTCTGCATAAAAGTATATACAAAGGTTAATATTGTAATAATATCTTCCTGGAGGGCATTGCAATCATTATCTCTCCTGAGATATCAATTAGAAGCACTTTACAGCAGGTAATGACAGAGATTCCGGTCCAAAATGACATTATTATTATTATCATCATCATCTATATTCCCGTACTGCCTATACGAAGCAAAAAAAGAAGCAGTGTAGGTTGAGCCAAATGAAAGAAAGAAACATATCTTATGGTGCACATTCATCTTAGTTTTATGTGGTCAAGCAGAGAGACTAACAAGCTTTCGATGTAACCTCGTGCCTTGGCATTTCAGGTAGCGTGCAACAGTTGTCCGCACCTCGCTTCATGCATTCATCTCGTATGCTACTCCTCTCTCCTTTGTTTCAAGAGGACAACGTACACGGCGTGGAGGCCGGATACCCGCAAAGCAAACGGAAACGGTGATAGACACACATCACATGAGAGACACAGGGGAAGCGGACAGAAACGAAGGAGGTAGTTATGAATCAAAAGCTTTTTGCCACTGCTCGGCTAATATTTGCTTGCCAACAAACACAGATTTACACCGTTGCTTTCTGTGTTTGTCTAGAAACGAAAAAAGGAGTCGGAACATCGGAAAAGTTACTGACTGACCTTTGGGCTTCGCTACTAACATTAATAAGGAGGATTTGTTATGTTATTGACCCTCTTATCAACAGCATGAATAATTCACAGCTGGGCCAGCACTTGTCCAAAAGCAGATGAGAAAACAGCACCCATGCCTCTGACTGTTGATTTAGCAGTTTCATATTTAATAAGGGACTGGAGCGCTGGGAGGCGCCTTTTTTTGTAGAGAGATTTAATTGGGCACTGGTGACATCCATCACATGGTTGTCATGACCATGACCTTTCGTTTGGGGCTATTCATAATAAGAGAGTTATGAGCCGGTTCCTCGTATTTCTAGCGTCTCACCCCTGCGTTTGTGTAATGGATGCCGTAGCATTTGTAAACCTTATCTTACAGGAGTTGGTTAAAGCTAGTGTGCACATCAGATTTATTGCTTTCTGTCAGGCCAGTTAGGGGAGACGTTAAAGGGTGTGAGTATTTGGAGAAGGATGATTTAAGTCCTACGGTTTGGAGGAAGAGGCCCTGACACTTTACTGTTATACTGAGAGTAATCCTTGATACAAATGAGTATCTACAGCCTTAGGGTTGTGGGATATTGGAAAAACGCATTTTCCATATCATTTTCAAATCCCCGTTTTAGCGAACAAGCTCTTGAGAGCTAAAAATGCCACATGGAGAGGCAGCGCTGGGAAAATGGAAATCGAGATGAACGGTTTGCCGTGGAAATGGAAGTGCGGCTCTTTAAAGTCGCTCTCTATCCGTCTCCGTACAAGTCGGAGAAAAGAGCTCTACGCGCAGGTTAATTTCATCAACCCCGTGAGCTCTGGGGACCGAGCCGGAGCCAGAGGGAGCTCCCGACGAGCCTTCCGCACAAGCCTTGAAGAAAGTTGCGAGACAGAAGGTGAGAGAGAGAGCGAGAGTGAGGGATCAAATACAGGTGAGCGTGCTCCCTCAGGAGCACCAGATGGCCTGCACTACCCCCTGCGTTTGTGCACTTAACTGCTTCGCTGTGTCACCAGAACAATGGTCATTCACCGGCGAGCTCTCTTACACAACTCCTCCTTTATACATAAACATAAAGCCATCGTACATTATTAAAGCAGGCCGGGCGCACGTAATCTTTTCAGACTGGGACAAACTTACCACCATTGATATCTATGTATTTATTACAGCAATAGAGCAATATGAGGGTGAGGCGTGGAGAGATATCGGCTTACCCGAGGCTGAGAGGGAAATTTAAGATAAAGGATATTTAATATCCAGTTCACATCACCAGGGCTAAGCCTTTAATAGCACGAGGGGTTTCCATGCAGGTAATGCCTTTGTCTTTGTCTAAACACACTTCTATGGACTCTAACTGTAGTCGTGGAAAGCGTGCGGGTCACTGATAAATGTGCAGTAATGGCTCGACGTGGGAGATTGCCCATTTGTCCTGTCAGGTTATTAATGCACCTGGGCACTTCCTCCAAAGGTGTTATCTAGCGGTGAAAAAAACGAGGCGATATATAATTAATTCACTATCTCCCGCGTGTTTGCCTCTCTTTTACAGTGTTCTTACATTTTGTCACATTGCATTAGAATCAAACGACGTGCGCTGTGGCTGGCAATAATCACGGAGACAAATATGCATGTATATTATTGGGAGTAACATTAGGCTGGTGACTTGCATTCCAGGGCACATTACTGCTGCTTATTTTGTGTCTAAATGATAATGAGCGGTGGAATGATAACCTATATCATTTAGAGTGAAATATGAATTTAAAACACTGCCTGCCATTTAGAGAGGAGAAATGTGTTGTGGAGAGATCACTCAGGTGTCTTCTGCGTTCATTTGAAAACCAGGGGGAAAACGGAAGACACGGCTTGAGTTTTCTTCAAGTGGTAAAAGACTATTGTTGTCCTAATTACGAGCTGGCTGATGCATTATTTAACGATCCAACATACATCGCCAGGGCTGGATATGAGTAAAATAATTTATGACAAGATCTCTTTTTTTGCCCCTCACTTTAAATCAAACTTCAATAAATGTGCCACCCCTATCCATATTACATGAGGCCTTGCTGAAAACAAGTAGCATGCAGGAGTCTGTTATTCAAAATTCTTCTGACAGCATGGGGTCAAAAAACAAAATCACACAGGAGAACAAGAAGGTGTGCTGTGTTGGCTCACCTTGGGCTGTGCAAAAAGAGCAAAGAAAAAAAAAACTGGAGGAAAGACAAAACATGCCCCTCCAAAATAATATTTTAAGAAGTCCACTGTTTGTAACCTTAAAGGTCAATCTTTTACAAAAAATACTACTATAGAGCCTGTTGTTATAAGTACCGACTACGATACCAAGTCGGTACTGAAATTTAAAAAATGTGACGCTTTGAGTGCTGTTAAGCGGATTCGTGAACAACTCTGATTGCCAATTTTGTTCACACGCTCATCAGATATGTCTGTGATTGGCTTAAATGATCAACGCTTCAAAAAAATGTTGTAAATAGACATCAATGACGCTCTTCACCGAGCGCTTACACAGATATACACGGTAGCGTTTGAAAGCAGGCGTCTATCAGCGGACCGGTTCACTGATAGATGCCTGCTTTCAAACGCTCCCGCTTTCAAATTCAAACACTTCTGTGTGCTTTCAAACGTGTGTTGACCATTGTAGCCAACCACAGACATATCTGATGAGCGTGTGAACACAAAGGCCAATCAGACGTGTTTACGAATCCGTTCAACAGCGCTCAAAGCATCATATTTTTAAAATTTCAAAAGTACAGACCGTGATACCAAGTCAGTACTTTTGACAACACTAATACAGCCTAGACAGAAAAAGAAAGATAGGCTAAACAGAGGCTTTTAACTCTTATGATCTGTTAGGGTCTAAGAGCCCCCAAGGTCCTATTTATTAGCTCAAAAAATACTTTGATGTATCAGGGTGACTCTTTATGACTAGGCCAAATCTTATGAGAACAGATAAACAAACTTGATAAAATTCCTCACATGTTGTCCATGAAAAATGTTACATTACCAGGTTAGGATCTCAGGAATCCCAGACACGATACATGAATAAATACAACACATTTTCAACACACTACGACTATCAGATTGGTGTACACACTGTAACATTACATGTATTTGTTTATGATAATATATTTCTAAAGTGTGCATAATCGAGTTATCTGGGACAATAAAGTCAAATCGCAACAGAACATAACTTGTACAAAATTTGACATCTTAGAAGCAAACACATTTTTGTGTACCTCTGTTGTTGTGGTATACAGTTAAAATGACACTGACCTCTATTTAGCTTTCGTATCGCCATGACAATGGCATCAGGACAAACTTTAATGAGCACTAACGCAATGGGCAGACCTGTAGCTATCCATCATCCAAACACTGCAGCCTAAAAGCACAAGCCGAACAGACCCTGCAGAGGAGGAAAGCGGCCTTAACTAAATTTATATCATATTACACATTGAAATGTGACCCCGTAATGACATCACTGAAATTCAATCAAACCCTCTATTCGGTATTACTTAAGTTGAACTAGTGTCCTTCCTCATCCGAAATTAGTAAATTGAATATGCTTCTTGTTTTTGTTACAGCAGGCCCAAGACACAGTTTGATTTAAAGTGTTTTGATTTTCACAAAGCCTAATTTTCAGGAGCACAACTGAAGAGCAAAAATAACCTCGGAAGTTGGCAGAATTTTTTTATTGATTGTGGTTTACGTAATTGCTATCTATCTGTATCTGTCTACTCAAGCACGAGGGTCATGTATTACATTTCATTGCAGCCAGTGAACACTGTTAAAAGCCATTGAGAGCAGTGAGGGGTGCAGCGGGAGAGGTTTGTTTTTGAAGTTGTTGTGTTGTTGACACTGAGAGGGCTCTCAAACTGCTGGTATTGAGAGTGACTGACACATTCATAATTCCACTATTATGTACTTGACTGATCTGCTCTAATGTTGATATCAAAAACAACAGACTCAACAGTCCTAGATGCATCCATGGACGCTCAGCATCGGGCCTGACTTTAAGACTGACAGCAACAGGCAACAAAGACAACACTAAATATCGGGTCTTCAATTCTGCTCCTGGAGGTCCACAACGAAATATCAACACTGCTTGGAACTGAAGGACCAGAGTGTGCTGTATTAGTAGGGTTTGATTTTATTTCCGGCTTAATATATTAAAGTATTCCAGGGAGAGATTTAACAGGAGATAATGGAGAAAACAGGAAACAATTAAATCTGGAAATGTAAAAAATCAGATTCAAAGTCGCACTGTTTACTTGAGCACAACACAGCTCAATGTGTCAAAGTATATTTGCTAAGCATTCGATCATGACTCTGACCTTTGTATGTCTTTAAGATTACAAGGCCATTGGCAAGAGGTCACACATATACTGTACTGTATGTGCATACTTGGGAGACAGGAAGAAGTTTATTTCTAGAAAATATCCCATCTAAAACAGAGCCTGTTGAATCAGACAGCAACAAAATGAATATTCTTCACCTGTCTGCTCATGTTGACTCCTCTTGTTTAGATTTCACAGTGGGGGGAGAAAAAAGAAAACCGCATATTTACTTTTAATTGAAAGGAAATTAAAGATGCATCCACATCCGCAAATGACAAAGGAGCATCACGAGGCCTGGGAGTGATGATAGCTTTTGTTTAAGATGAATTTCATAAAGAACCCCTCCCCCATTGATAATAATAAATAAAAAAAAGAAGTCTTGGACATTTCTCCAAATACAATTACCTCTGCATCACCTGATTCAATCAAATGAATTTGCATTCTGTTTGCATCCAATGTTCCGTGGCCCAGTAAACAAGACAAGGGGAATAAATCTGATGTGTTTTCATGGTTCTGCCTGCCCCCACCCCCATTCGCTACACTTTATTTGGAATATTTGAATTCTCATGAATCTGTAAATGCACCATGTGTGGGTGAAATTAAAAGCTTTACTTTGGAGTAAGGAGCGTCCTCTGGAGATAAGAAGAGAAGGATGCTATGTTTGAAACATTTGTGACTGGCCAATGTTGTCTGATTGAAGAGAAAAATAGAGATTGATAGCATTAGAACTGGCCTTTAGTTTGAAGCAGGGACAACTGTCACAACTTACTATTAAAACAAACTGGAAATAATAGACCCTAGTCAGGGTAGTCCCATATTTAATGTTTAACAGGAATTAAAACAAGGCAGTGAGGGACAGAAGTACATGCCAGTTTTTCAGCTGACAAATGATCTTTCAAAAAAAAACTCTAGTGAACAAAAAATCCATAAAGTTTTGAAAGTTGTGATTTTTGCATGTGATCTGAGACCTTTATATAGTGCATGTCAAGACTGTAAGTATGTCCCTCACAGTATCCACATTAAATTCAATATGGTGTCTAGCCTGACTAAGGTCTATGGGATGTCCTAAAATGGATAGTTCACCAAAAATATATGTTCTGCCATTATTTGCACACCCATATGTTGTTCCAAACCTGAATGACTTACTTTCTTCTGTCAAACACAAAAAGAGAACTTTCAAAGAATACTTAAATGGACATTGTTTTTTTTTTGTTTGTTTTTTTGTTTTTTTTTTTACAATGAACTAAATAAGACACAGCTGATAATTATAAGTAAGCACAGAAACTAACAGGGACATGATCAGAAACCGAAACTAAAAGCAGGGAAACACAACAGAATATCAAAATAAGAGTCCGAAACCATGACAGTAGTTTCCCCTCCCGGAAGGCGCATTTCTCGCGCCATAACTGAACATCCAACAATAGAGGTAGGGGACTACCTCTGGAGGTGGTCATGGAGCTGGTGATGGACAGGGATGAGAAGGAGTCGATGGAGGCGACGGTGGGAGGAGCCAGGGTAGAGTCTTGGCTGAAGGGCTCGGCGGAACCCGGGGACCAATCGACGGAGGCGGAACCAGCGTGCGTGGATGAACATGCGA
>RJVU01047928.1:1426308-1460633 GCA_003731715.1 Anabarilius grahami | reverse complement strand
CTGACCAGGGCGACTTCCACGGCCTGGAAGCCCAAGGTGAAGCTGCTGGCTAATGGGACTGACGTGGAGACGGGTGCTCGGCAGACCAGGGCGACGACGGAGAAGCCGGAGGGAAGGAGAAGCCCGGTGGAGCCAAAGGGGTGGAGGGTCGAGGCACAGCTGTAGACTCGGAAGTCCGTGGTGGAAGCTGAGTGACAACTGAATGAGACTGATCCGGAGGGACGAACAAGCCTGGAAGAGTCCAAGGGCTGGCGGACCACAGTGGAGTCAAGGCAGCGCAGAGCCGGGAAGGAGCCGACAACACCACACCGTGCTGGTGTAGGGGAAGTCTGAGGCAGCAGAGCCAAGGAGCTGAATGACGCCAGTGGCACCAACGGATCCAGGGAATTGGACAAAACCAGTGGAGGAGAAGGCGCCAGGAAGTCAGGTGGGGACATCGGAGGAGGAAGATTTCCGGATGGGACTGGAGTATCCAGATGGCCAGACGGGACCGGCCTGGAAGACGAAGACTCGAGGAAGGGGACTCGAGAGGGAACTGGATCCATGGACCACAGATCTATCATGCAGAGGTCCGCTCCTGGCTCTGGGATGGACTGGGCAGATTGTGGCGACTCCGAAATGACCCAGGTGGTAGACACAGGTTTGGGCTCCTTGGCCTCGTCGATGGTGAATGGAGAGTTGTCCTGCTGTAGCCTCCACCACCAGTATTACACTAGTGGCCTGTTATTACAGGTGATAAGGCGATGCAGTGCCAGTAAGTCCATCTTTAAAGGGATCCAATAATCAAAAGGGAATAATCAAAATCGACCTTAATTACGAACGTAGGAGAATTGACTGGAGATAAACACATTACGAAAGACAAGAACTGTCAGAGGACTGAACAGAACATACAGGTCTTTCTAAAAAAATTAGCATATTGTGATAAAAGTTCATTATTTTCCATAATGTAATGATAAAAATTAAACTTTCATATATTTTAGATTCATTGCACACCAACTGAAATATTTCAGGTCTTTTATTGTTTTAATACTGATGATTTTGGCATACAGCTCATAAAAACCCAAAATTCCTATCTCAAAAAATTAGCATATTTCATCCGACCAATAAAAGAAAAGTGTTTTTAATACAAAAAAAGTCAACCTTCAAATAATTATGTTCAGTTATGCACTCAATACTTGGTCGGGAATCCTTTAGCAGAAATGACTGCTTCAATGCGGCGTGGCATGGAGGCAATCAGCCTGTGGCACTGCTGAGGTGTTACGGAGGCCCAGGATGCTTCGATAGCGGCCTTAAGCTCATCCAGAGTGTTGGGTCTTGCGTCTCTCAACTTTCTCTTCACAATATCCCACAGATTCTCTATGGGGTTCAGGTCAGGAGAGTTGGCAGGCCAATTGAGCACAGTAATACCATGGTCAGTAAACCATTTACCAGTGGTTTTGGCACTGTGAGCAGGTGCCAGGTCGTGCTGAAAAACGAAATCTTCATCTCCATAAAGCTTTTCAGCAGATGGAAGCATGAAGTGCTCCAAAATCTCCTGATAGCTAGCTGCATTGACCCTGCCCTTGATAAAACACAGTGGACCAACACCAGCAGCTGACATGGCACCCCAGACCATCACTGACTGTGGGTACTTGACACTGGACTTCAGGCATTTTGGCATTTCCTTCTCCCCAGTCTTCCTGCACACTCTGGCACCTTGATTTCCGAATGACATGCAAAATTTGCTTTCATCCGAAAAAAGTACTTTGGACCACTGAGCAACAGTCCAGTGCTGCTTCTCTGTAGCCCAGGTCAGGCGCTTCTGCCGCTGTTTCTGGTTCAAAAGTGGCTTGACCTGGGGAATGCGGCACCTGTAGCCCATTTCCTGCACACGCCTGTGCACGGTGGCTCTGGATGTTTCTACTCCAGACTCAGTCCACTGCTTCCGCAGGTCCCCCAAGGTCTGGAATTGGTCCTTCTCCACAATCTTCCTCAGGGTCCGGCCCGGACTTCCCACTGAGGTGCCTTCATACAGCACTCTGGGAACAGCCTATTCGTTCAGAAATTTCTTTCTGTGTCTTACCCTCTCGCTTGAGGGTGTCAATGATGGCCTTCTGGACAGCAGTCAGGACGGCAGTCTTACCCATGATTGCGGTTTTGAGTAATGAACCAGGCTGGGAGCTTTTAAAAGCCTCAGGAATGTTTTGCAGGTGTTTAGAGTTAATTAGTTGATTCAGATGATTAGGTTAATAGCTCGTTTAGAGAACCTTTTCATGATATGCTAATTTTTTGAGATAGGAATTTTGGGTTTTCATGAGCTGTATGCCAAAATCATCAGTATTAAAACAATAAAAGACCTGAAATATTTCAGTTGGTGTGCAATGAATCTAAAATATATGAAAGTTTAATTTTTATCATTACATTATGGAAAATAATGAACTTTTATCACAATATGCACATTTTTTTAGAAGGACCTGTATATGAAGGAGAATACAATGAACTAAATAAGACACAGCTGATAATTATAAGTAACCACATAAACTAACAGGGACATGATCAGAAACTGAAACTAAAAGCAGGGAAACACAACAGAATATCAAAATAAGAGTCCGAAACTTGACAAAATCAAGTTCATACAGTAGTTTTGTGAGAAGAACAGACTGAAATTTAATTCATTACCTTATGATAATCTTCATCTTCACAACTACAGCTTTCAAATCAAATATGGTGCTTTTATAATGCTTTTAAAGGAACTTGACAGCCTGTGGTCACTTCAAACACGTCTTTGAATAGAGAGAGAAAAAGGTTTTTTGTGTGTGTTCATTGGAAAAAAATAACAGCATACAGGTTTAGAAGAACAAAAGTGTGAGTAAATAATGACAGAACTTTGCCTTTAACAAACAATCCCGTCAGAAAAATTTAATTGCATTAGTGAATTATGATGCATTTTAAAACATAACTGCACTGTAGCTACACACACTGCTACTGCTACTCACACTAAGGAAGTAAAAGTCCATTGTTCTGTCAAATAAAAAGCCCTAATCTATCTGTCTTTCTCTCCTCCCACTAGCTACTCCATGAGACCAGACTCATCTTCACATGTCTTCATATTCATATGAACACACAGAGGTGGGGGTCAGCTCGGTTAAAGACTCCCTTTACATCAAGAACATCATAAAGAACACATGCCTGTCTAAACGTGTACATTAACTGATCTCTGTGTTCCACTGGGACAGATCAAAATGAAGAATATTATTGTAAAGAGATAATGGAGAGAAAGAAATGTGAATATGCTAATGTTTCCTTCTGACATATGAATGTTTTGAATTCTTCAGCACTGTAGTAGCCACAAAAAAACATCTAGCAGAATACTGATGAGAAGACGCCTAGTGCTACCTGATGCTAACACTACAAACACATACTTGCAGATCTAGCTTCTTGGCTCCAATCTTTCTTATTTTACATTCAATGGTATAACTCAATTTATGCAACTGAAAAAAAAAAATCAACTTCCTCTTAATAATGCAAAGTCTGTGACTGAACTGTTGGGCACAGAGTCTATAAAAGATTGCATTAGCTTGATGATGAAAAATATTGTGTTTTCCCATTCAGCCCATTTGTAGATGTTTTTGTAAGCACCAGAGCATAAGCATAAAAACTGTGGTGGTTTGATGTCGCTACAATACTTACATTGAATGAGGAGGTAAATACCACAGCTTTGATTGAGGGTATAAGAGAGTTGGGGTTGGTTTTGGTTCCTTTAATGGCAGGCCGACCACTGTGTGTTGGAATAATAATTATGAAGACTATTTATTTTTAATTGATATGCCCTTTCTTACAATGAAAAGAACAATTATCCCGAGAACAGCACACTTCTCTTATGCACAGTATGCCACTGAAATAAAAAGGGCCCTATTGCAAAATGAGCAAGAATAGTCATATTTCTGCCAAAACCCTTTTTCTGTGTCAACGTTTATATCAAAGAACAATAATTTTGGCATTAAACCCACTCAACTCACCAGTCTAATATCATTTTTTGATGATTTGCTGGATTGATAGGGTATTAAAAGCAATGATACAAGATAAGAGCCAGTAAAGAAGGAAAAGATTTCATGTTAAGTGCATATTACATTCATGGGGTGCTGCATAATTTGATGTGAGAATATTTCTTATGGATCGTGTTATATGCAGAGAACTATTTTACAGTTCTGGAGTTTAGCTTTTCATATAAATAAGGGGTGTAATTACTCCTAAATCGAGATCCTGAAATGACCAGAGGGCTTTTCAAAAGTGTCAAAAGAACTCATAACCGCTCTCTCTTTCATTCTGAATCTCCGTCGACTGTAGAAGTGAGTCTTAGTCTGTGCTAGTGGATGTTTCTAGGTCTGCCAAGATTTTTGTCTGTCTGTTTTTGCTCGTATATATTTAATTAGGTCAGCAAAAAAGAAGAAATCGTGTCAAATTGTGACTTGAGAATTGACAAAATCCTTAACACTTTTCTCCCTGGAATAAATTATACATACCTTGAAAATAAATAAATAAATAAATGCTCCATACATTATTCTGTTGACTGTGACAGAACAGAAATAGGCCTTTTTGTCTCACTTATTTAGAGACATATTTATTTATTTAAGTTGAAATACAAAAGCCAGTGCAGTAGAACATAAAAGAAATCAGTCACTTTGACTTAACAAGAATGTGCCCCTATTAAATAAACTCTAAACCAATCAATGAAAAAACAGCTCAGTACATCAGCAATTTTCTAAGACATTTGGAGGACAGGCAAGCTATTGTGTTTTTTTATTATTATTATTATTAATTTAATAACATTCTTTCCTCAATCAAAGGGATATGGAAATGGAACATTTTGAAAACTTTTTATTTCATCAACAGAAAATAAAAATTAAATTTGATCAACAGATATGTAGCTATTGTAGTTGTGGTGTTTGTGCGGGGGGATGGGATTGGATAGTGAGGTTGAATGCGGGCCGATCCCCTGTTTTCTTGCCTCCTGGAGATGCAAATGTCAGCTTTGAGCAGTTTGTGGACTCCCTGCTAAGTGCTTGGCCCATATTAAACCAAACTGCTTCCATCTTCTGGACTTCTGGCATTCCACACCCTTACGTCGGCCACCAATGTGTCACACGACAACACATTCTTTAGAACCAATTCCATAACTCCAGATCGTAAAAAAAATAACTGTCTATTTCCTTTTCTTTACCCCACCTTCTTACAGACCAGTCCAACTGCCTTCATATCTATCTGATATTTCAATCTGATATGACTTTGTAATAGTTTTAAACTCTCTCTCTCTAAGCTGCATTCAAAATTCACATAGAGTGCAGAATATGCCCTCTTACTTTCAATATGCATAATGCTTCTGGTGCAGGTACTGTTTTAAACTAAATGTCATACGGAAGCCAGTAGCTAAGTGAGGAGCAACAATAGCGCTAAACTACTTTGGCACAAGATGACAGACACATTTTGAAAAAACAAACATGGCTCTGAGACAGCATAACTTCATCTCGGCTACTTAAAAATATCCTGTTTCATTGCAGTCCAGAAACATTCCATAATTGGGCTACAGATGAAGAGTGCATGATGGAAAAGACTAGTGTTTTCTCTTTCTCTATCACACAAGTTTTTCTTTTCCTGAAGGCTATTACTATCATTACAATGTGAATAGCCTTTGTGGATTTACTGTGCATGTTGTGCCAGCCCAGTCCAAAGAGAAGTCAGTGAGGAATAAGCTAATCCCTTTTAAACAGGACGAGACTGACGTGGACATTACTCCGCAAAGGCAGGGAACAGAGGGTGATGTCACCCGTCCAAAGTTTGGATTCAAAACACACACACACACACACACACACCCCCTCCCCTCAATTTCAGCGGCCTTTTCCCTTGAAACTGGAGGCCAACTACAATAATCAGGCTTCGCTCAAAGTATTTATCAGATGGAGGGAGGCGCGATTACATCGAGTGCAAATATGTGTCCCCGTTATCCTTCCAGACTATACGATCCACCGGAGAAACACTGGAGGTGACACGGAAAAAAAGGAAGAGAGAGAGTGCATGAAGCTGTAGGATGAAGATACGGATAAACTGAGTGGGAGGTGAAGAGAAGAGAGAGGAGGGGGTAAAAAGTTGAAAGAGAGACAAGACCAGCTGATAGCGAAGGAGAGAAAACTTGATAAAAAGAAGAACTGGGAAAAAAAAAAAAAATGAGACGGGGTGGGAGGGAGCTTTGTATATGGCAACTCATTATCCTACAATCAAACCACTCCTTTTCTCTTACAGTTGCTCTCTCTGCCTCTCGGTTTTGTTTACGCTCTTTCTTTTCAGTCTTCTTTTTTGTAACTTATTTATGAGGAGTTAGAGCGAATCTGCAGAGCTTTGCATTTCACTCTCGGTTTATGTCTAATTTAGTAAACATCCTGGTACAAGTCGGGCCTGTCAACATCCCCTCCCCTCACCTCTCATTTAGATTGTGGCTTTATGTTTGTAGGGGGTGAGTAAAATAAGAGATGTTTTGATCTAGTTAGCCAATGTCTCAAGTATGGATCTTATTTTAGTCTCTGTAAGAGGTATAAGGCCGCTAACCGCATCACTGCATTGTGGTGGTGGTTCTGCTGTCATAGCGTGTTTTCTTCATTTCTCATTACCTGCTAATGTGGACAGGGGCCAAAACCACTAACCAGCCCTCTACCCACCTCTCAGTATCTTCACTTTCTTTCTCTCTCTCTCTCTCTCTCTCCTTCCATCTCCTGCCCCTGCTGATGGGCTAAATGGTCTGGCTGCTAACAAAAGGAGAAAGGGAGAAAGATGAAATATATTTTGACTGTTTCATGGAAAAACAATCTGACACAAAGTAATATTCATCTCCAATGAATCCAATATTCTTTTTGGAATGATATTAGACGGTATCTATTCTATCTTCCATTGTGTTCCCATCTGCCCTTTTCAGGATCTAAATTATGTGCATTAGTACGTAAATGGGCTAATGCCTGTCTGTATTTAGCAGGCTACATGCCGTGAATATATTCTCTGCTTCACGAAGTAATTGGTAATTACAGTGGTCATTTAGGCAATCACTGTCTCTCCCAGATTCATGTCATTCTTAAAAATAACTAGCTCTTAACCTTTGACAGAATTCTACAGAAACTGTTCATCACCGCCCCCGCTTTGATTAATTTTGTGCATACACTTTCTCTCCCTCACAAGTGCGACTGCACACACACACATGCGCGAACTGTATCAATAATAGTGATGTTTTTGCATTTGTTAACTGTGACAGTTTGCCTCTCTCATCAAAACAAAGGAGAGATGGGGGGGGGGGGCAGTTAAATGTAAGGTACGCTTACTGTTCTAAAACGATTAGTTCCATTTATAAACAATTAGACAACAGGACACACAAGGCATTTAGCCTTATCATCTCTTCCTAATCTCTCTCTCTCTCTCTCTCAGTCTCTTTCTCTCGCCCGCCCTGCCACGAACAAATTCAGTACTTTAACTGTGATAATCTTTTGTCTGCGTGCTCCCTGTATTTCACTTTCTTTGTTTATACAGTCTTATTCACACATTATTCATTTCCACGCATAATGAAGCAGCGCACAGAAGAACTTTCGCTCTGCGGATACTGACTTTGAAAAATAACAAGGTCGACAGCTTTAGCTCCAAAACATTTCCCTCCATGGCACTTAAGATCTCCATTATGTTGTCTAAGGCACTAAATAATCTTCTCCTGCGTCTTTCCCACACCACATGTGAGATCGTTTTTTTGGTTTTTGCAAAGCTTGACAGGAAGTAAGGAAGCCTTTTAATATCATGTCAAAATGGTTGCTGCAACAAGAACTGTTTAGAATTTAAAATGTTGCCTCTTGTTAAAAACAGGAAAAACAACTGCAGCTTTGTATGATGTTTTATACTATACCTGTTTAAAAGCAAAAGTCAATATTGCGGTGTGTTTGTGTGATATGTGTATGTCAGAGTCAGGAGAAACAGGATTTCCTTTTTTCCCCCGCCTTTGTTATGAGTGGAAAGATAAATAATAAAACATTTCCAAAATCAAATATTTGAAAATCATACAAAAAAGGGTTAATATAATTTAACAGCCTCCCAGAATACTGAACCTTAAAATATGATTTGTAGCCCTTATAATTTCTTACCCTTGCAACGTTTGACTTCGCTCAAATGGAGAAATGAAATGAAATTAAGTCAAAGAATGGTCCCTGTAATATTAATGAGAGTTTGTATGGTGTAATTTAAGCTTCCTTTTATGCCTGAGTTGCAAAGCCTGAATTATCTATTCAGAGGGATACAAAGTTTTACTGCCGTGAAAGTTTAAAGAATGTTCTTACTGCGGCTGCCACAGCTGAATGGGGCTTAAAACAGAGGTTAGTCTAGGAAGATCTTCTGAGTACAGGATGCCCCTTTTATTACTAACCGTTGACCAGTCTGCCCTATCCAAATCCTAATTCTAACCGTTATGAAAGAGACAAAAGTACCATCTTCAGCTGAGCATGAAAACGGAACACAGAATAAGACGTCTGTCAGAGCTAGAATGAGGACTGTCTGAAGTAGTTCATCCATGACATACTGTCGCATAGACTGGTGAATTGCAGTTAGGTGAGTGCTGACATTTTAATATATATAGCAAGCAAGACAAAGTACAGATGCTGAGGCCAGTTTAAAAGAGCTGAGAAGAAAATTAAAAAATCTAGAACTATGAATAATAGGGCTATTAGTTCAAGGAACGATACAATCAATAAATGAGCCAATATAAGAATTAAAAGGAGGCTTTGAGAAAAAAAGAAAGAAAAAAAAAAGAAGAGAAAACTGAACTACATATGGCCGTGGTGGAAAACCTGCAGCTCAGCAAACAACTGATGCTTTTTTAATACATCAAAGCTTAAGAGCACATATAATTAAGAGTACATGAATCTAATGTGTTTTCATTCACCCTGGGGATTTGTTTTAGCTCTGATTTCTTTGATTGTATTCCCAGTAAAGCACTCCAATTGTTTGTACAATCAAGCTGCAGGGACTGCACGTATTTGTGTGCGTGTGTGTGTGTGTGTTGTCAATGGCCAGCATAAACATTCATTTCAGTGTGCGTCTGTCCATGTGTATGCGTTTGTGTGCGGTCATTGCCAAGCATAAGCGTGTATTTGTGATAATTCGGATCACTGCACGAGCACGTTCCCGCTGACACTGCTGCCACCCAATTCCAGCCTTATAGGCATTATGGAGAAGAAGCCGTGCTCCAACAGCACTCTGAGCCGGGCTCCGTCTCTGCTGTGTGCTTCTGGATTTTATCAAGATTTCCCGCTGAGCACCGATATATTAGTGTGGCAAACATATCTGCCAATTCAAACTTGCATCAAAAGCGTATCGACGACGCAGCCGAAACAGCATTTCCATGCACTTCGTCTTTTGAATTGCTAAAATCAGCTTGGCAAAAGAAGCGGCACCATAAAATTCAGCTGTGGTTTTCTTTCAGCCAAAGCGCTTTTCTTTTGTTGTGAAAAAGGAAAAAAAGGTGGTGGTGGCGGAGGGGGTGTGGAGAGAAAAGCCTAGGTCTTAGCTGCGCAAGAGTATGGGGAATGCATGGGTCCATCTGGCATCCAAAGAGAAGGCTTTGTCAGGATCCATCCAAGACACACTGCTGCAGAAGGGTCCTTTTCTACAGCACCTGCAAAAATACCTCTGAGCCGCGCCAGGCGATGTCTGCCCACCTGCATCCTTAGCATTGTTTTTCTGTAACCTCTCTGAGCCCCTCAAAGAACGCAGCAACCCTGATGCTTTTAGAAATATCGGAAGTAGAGAAAGATAAATATTCAAAGGGCTTGGAATGTGTCAATGAAGGAATGGAATAAAAATAGCGCTCTGTAACGAAAGAGGCCGACACCAAAATGTCACATTAAAGAGTGATACCTGTATACGATAGAGAAAGAGAAAGAAGAGATGGCTCTATCATTTCCCTATGGACACCTCATGCCGGACTGTTTGTCGTCAAAGTGATAAAAGACGCACCACCTCATCACTGGTCCCTGATTTGCCACTGATGTCAATGTGTTTTCAACTGATTCAAGTGAACAAGTAGGTGAAGTCTGTCACAGGCCTCTTTAAAAGGCGCCTTGACTCCATGGGCTGTTAGTAAAAGTTCACTGCATGAAGATGTCTGTAGAGAAAAAGGGAAAACACACACTCGCTAGCTGACCATTAAATGAGTTTAATGTAGACTATTTCACAGATGCTTTTTATGAAAATGAGAATTAGGTTATGCTTGAAGCACAGTGATGATAAATCCTTTCTAAGCTTAATTATGATGTTATAAAATTGTGCCCCGCATGGGCACATACAACTTTTAAAGTGTATTAAATATTGCAATCATATTTAAAAAATGCTATAATCTGTCTATATAATTAGAATTCAGCGAGTAATTGCATGAGAGTACCAGAGGTGAAGGTGAACTTAATTCTCACACAACCTTCACCCTAAATACAGACAGCATAGTGAATCTATAATGAAACCACTCAGGAAGCACTATATCTATTACCAAATATAATGGAATTCATTCCACAAAGTCCACAAAGTCCACAAGCACAGATATGAATATGCTCTTTTTTGCTATTTATAGGCATGTGTATTTTGAAGTGATCAAATCAGCGGCTACGATAGAGAAAAGAGCACTCAGGATGTGTTTTAAAACACTGTGGCGAAGCTCAGATATAAGCCAAATACATCACTGTGCTTTCCCTCAAAAAATATCTTTAAAAGCATTACAGAAACTTCTGGATTTTTTTAAAAGAGAGCTGTAACTGCAAATCAGCAAAACGCCTGGACGTCAGTATCAGGTGTTCCAATCGACATAGGTCAAGTTGGCCGTCTGACCCACGGAGAGACGAGGCTGTGGGTGAGACGCGCAACGGTGAAGTGGATCGCGGCAGGCACGACGAGCCACTCGAGAGAAGCACTGAGACAGGGTTGGATAGAAAGGCACAAAGAGAGGCTAAGTGGTAATAGAGCCTTATTATCTGGTCACCGTAGAGGCCCGGAGTGGAGGATAATAACAGAAGAGCTATGCGCTACTCACACCTTAACCTCGCTCACTGTCTGATATCTATTCCTCAGGGGCATCAACACTTACAGCACAGTCCTGGGTCTACACGCTGCTCTCTTTCAGCTCTCAATCCCGCCACTTTTTTATTCCTTCTCTAGCACCCAGAGGCTTTTTTTTTGTTTTTTTGTTTATTGGTTTGGTGCAGCATCTCTATTCCCCTCTCGTTTCAAATTAAGGCAGGTTGTGTTTCTGCTAATGTTTGGGAAGTACAACACAGTCCATACGCCGAGGGAGGACAGCTTCATTTCTCTCAGCATCTCGCATGCTTGACTCTCAGCTTTAAGAGAGATGGCAGAGACGTCAGGGTCCTGACAAGTCTACACCATTAGAGCCCACGCTTAACTTCTGAGAAGCTGATTAGAGCGTTGCCGTGCCAGCCACAATCCATCACTTCCAGTAAAGGAGCTTCTTATCCATCTAACCAAGAGACTGCCTCCAGTGCACCACAGGGAAGCGAAGGAAAGCTAAAACATTCCCTTATCAAATCCTGGACTGAGTAGCCCTTGCTTCAAATGGCTAGCGAATCTGGGATGACCAGCTGTACCACGAGACGGAGCTCGGCTTTGGCTTTGGCGTGCACTCGGAACGTTTCGCTGATGGCCTTGTTGATGAAGGACGCAGAGCACCCACAGACTCAGCATCCAACTGGAGCTCCTCTGAGGACCCCACACATCCCTGGCATGTGGGCAGAGATAAAGCTTGAGCCAGGCCTCGAAAGTTCCAGTCCAAAGTTTTGCCCGAAGAAAAGCAAAGGGAAAATAAGAAAGTTTAAGCTTGTTTAACTCCCCCCCTCCCCAAAAGACAAGCAGTCATGCCATCTGTGAAGATTCTCTCTCCAGCCATGGCCACTACTCTAGAAGAATTGGGGGAGGAGGTGGGGTACGCGAGCCGGACAAAAAAAGAAAAGATGCGTTCGCACGGAGGAAAGAACTGCCTCACAGCCAACGCAGGTACAAGGTGGGCACGTGCCCCCGAAATCATCAAACATCTCCCCGCTAGATCTGAATCTCTGTAGCCCTCATACTGTTGGCAGAACAACTGAGGACGTTAACCCCTCCTTCTGTTCGCCTTTGATTTGACGAGAGCAGAATGGAGACTCTCTCTTCTTTGTACATGAAAGCCCACACTTGAAAAATGGACATGATTTCCGACATTGTCATGGCTTGAGTGTGCCTTGAAGGGTGGCTTCTTTTGACCAAAAAAGATCCCTAGTTTGTTCATGTTTTTTTTTATTTATTTTTTTTATTCCTGTTTCCTGGGAAAATCTGCCAGAGCTTATACATGGAAGCCAATGCATGAACTTTCAATCAGGGATTAGCCGGATTTTCCAATGTGGATCTTCTTTTGTGAATTTGGCCAGCGTCGCCTCTGTCGTTGGCAAGGGAAACGTAAATAGAAAATGATCCCTGGGCCAACGGGGATTGCCTTCCCTATTTCAAAGAAAGAGTTAAAAAAGGGCCACTTAGCCCTCTCCACCAATGTGATGCTGCATCAGACCGAAGTCACGTTCACACGACAGACCACCAAAAAAGTCCTTGTCCAAGTTCGCAGCATATTGCCGGCGCACACTTTGGTCTGTTCGGCCAAAAGAAGGGGAATGCGCAACATGGCTGAAAAGAAAAGAGCAACAGAAATGACTGAAGATGGAATGAAAGAGCCAATAACGCTAATAGCTCAGTGTGTTTCTGAGGCTCTGGTTTTGTTAAAGCCCTCATGGTTTCAATCCCTCTACACACGTTCATTTGTACATCTTTTGCCATATCTCTGGCCACTGTTCCCCTTTAGAAGTCCACTTACCCTGATCTAGATGCTAATCCTAGCTTACCGTACTAGCTCGTCAGATAAGGGCACAGACCACCTATACGTTACTTCCATTCACTGATGGAGTTCTCTGCATGGCAGCCAGCCACAGTACTGAGTGTGAGTGTGTGTGTGTGTCTGCTTGTGTAAAGAGAATGCGGCTTTGCAGACCTACACAAAAGATGCCCTAACTTCCAACAAGCTGAAGTTTTATCTGCTTGAGAACAATGGGCAAATATGCCACCCATGTGTGCTCTGTGTTTGTTCTTTAAATGTCAACTTTGAAATCCACAACATTGTGGCAACAGCAGCTGGATACAAGCAGCAAACGAGATGCACTTACACCACTAACGTTCAGCTCCATTTACTGTCTAGAAACAATGACAAAAATCAGTGCACAGGTTTGAGCTTCATTTCTATCACAGAAATCGAACTTTCATGGCTTATTTTTCTCTTTATCACAATACAACTTATTTATTCATATGTTAATCAAAGTCTCTTATTCCTTTTGGCAGTCTGGCTTATGCTATTCTTTCTCCCATAATGCCACACCCACATACTCTGTAAAAGGAAAACTCATGTTCTCAGCCTCCTGTGGTGAGAGGCCATTCAGCAGGTAGAGAGCTGCCACATTGTACACGACAGGTTCCACAGGAGGAAAGAAAAAGTACACTGGTATTGGTATCGGTGTAAGTCAAATTTGATTGTTACTTAAACACCTTTAAACATGGGGCGCAAGCATGAACAAAGGAGGAAAAAGTCTGTGTTCCCTGTCATTTTTCCTTCAATTGCTTAAGAGGAGGAGGAATGGTACAGTTAGTGTCACCAAAACTTGGGGGACAAAACAGTCTCCCTAGCCTTCAATCCATTCGAACGCCACGGCAGAAAAAGAGTTAACAGCGCAAAATGGCTTTGGGGAGAGGAAGAGTTGTTGTCCCACTTTGTTTCCTCACCTATTCATGTCCTTCTTTGTTCTTTAAGTTCTTTTTCTCCACTCCAATCCGTGTCTAACAAACTCTTTTCTTTGTTTTTGTCTTTGCACTGGCTCTTAAGGTGCTTGTTTCTCTACAGCTCCGAGCACCACAGCTTGCTGCTTGTTTGGGCGATTAGCACGGGGCTGCTGTGTGCTGTGCATGTGTATCTGTTCTCGGGCTCCTTGGGGCCCCGAGGGCGTTACGCTCAGCGTAAAATGGCCCTCCACTCTGCCCACCTATCTCTCCCAAGACGAGGCCGCAGCCTCCCAGTGGAAAATCCCCATCCCCGAGCGCTAGGCAAGGAGGGGTAAGGATTAGTTGTTCCGCCTGAAAAGCACACTAAATTGAGTCCTCAATGTTTATTTTTATACTTTGTGTTGTAAATTAAAATGGTGGAAATTCATCTTTATTGTACTTTGTTCCCCTGCATTCTTTAAAATCTGATTGTTTTGCGTGCGAGGGAGTGTGACTCGCTTTTCAGCGCGGGGAGAACAACTGCGAGGGGGGAAAGTAATCACTGCATACACATATACACAAAAGGATTCTGAACGCTAAGGAATCAAACAAGCGTTATATCCAGAGAAGAGGGAATATACTCACTCTAAGCTCTATGTCTAGCACATTTTCAATGATCTTGAACTTCTTTTGATAATGAAGATCTGTTTTATAATAAACAAAAGCGCAGATATCTGAAGATGTTCTGCTGCTCTCATTTAAAGAAAATCAAGTCAGTCTCTAATCAATGCCTTCCGATAAAAAGTCATATCACCAAACTCTCTCATTTAATTTCCTGTCTGAGTTTAAAGCAACATGCCCTTTCGAGACCCTATCTTTCCTTTCTCCATCCTCATACTGTATATTACAAAACATCAAATAAATCAATAATACATGAATTGTACTGACATGTTAAAAAAGTTATTCAATTAACATTAACTGCTTCAATTTAAAGAATAGCAAGCATCATGTTAGCATGCTAAATACAACTTTTTTAACTTAATGTAATGTATGGAACGAATAAAATAAGCAAATAAAAGATAATGTTTACTGACATAGTACCTCTATTGAACATTGCGTGAAGAAGACACCATGCTCCATAGCCTAAACTCCACACTTCAGCAGAATGATAACAATGGTAACTTAAATAAAATTCAGTGTTTTGTGTTTACTCAGAAACACATAAAACACTTAATTTAGACATTTACTCTTACGATCCAGCTCCATACAACTAGCTTTTTCAGTTAATTCAACAAAAATACTACATGCAGTCCCAACACAGAGGGAATAAGTTAATTTGTTAGCACTATTATGATACGAAAATACAGTCATGCTCTTAAAAAAAAGCTAATTGCCTTTTTGGTCATTCTGAGAGTGAAGCTCAAACTGAGACAAACTTAGACTAAGTTACAAACAACATCACAAAACTCTGTCTCCACGTACAGAGGATAACAGGGGAAAAAAAGCCTCAAGAAAATAATTTGAAACGGGAGCAGATATTAAACAAATATTGCTCTTTTTACATCGTGACATGCTAGGAGGCGCCCGCAAAGCAAGATCCTTTGATGTATTCCAGTATATTACTCTAAATGGTTTCATCAGTCTCTGACGAGAGAGAATATATGCCATTTTATCATCTCTTGATGATGGAGCCTGAATGTTTGCCAAAGGCCTCCACAGTCACACAGGGAAAGATGCTGGGGGTTCGAGGGGTGCTGGGGTTAGTCAATCTCAAAAGCAAGGCGAGCGAGAGGTGGAGTGGAGGGACAGCCTCGTCTCCTCCATCCAGACTGCTATTTTCCCAAAGTTATTTGTAAAAACGCTTTGCATCAGTCTTTAAAACTCTTCATTAATCAATCCGGTCTTCTTATTATTTCTGTAAGTGCAGAAGAGATTGCTAAATAAAAAGAGATTTCTCGTTCAGTGGGGGGAGGGAAAAAAGCACAGTGAAATGAAACCGCATTCATTGAACCTTAAAATGTTTTGATGGCTTTTCAGAGGCACATTATATTTACATAGGAATGTGTCATTAACGTCAACGGCGAACCAGAAACTATTAAACTAATACAATGCTAAACTGAACAACCTTGAGAATTTGATTAGAGCCATTGTGAGTTTTAAAAATGCTCCATTCTTGGGTTAAAACAAAAGACTGATGCTTTCAGCTATGCTAATAATTCAGCTGTCAACTTTCATTGATGTATTTGACTGCTGCAGCTAGCATTTACATACTTTATATATAGCAAGAAGGGGTGGGGGCGGGGGTCGTCTATGCAAAGAATCATAATAGAGGTTCGAAACAAACACGAAACTGTTTGTGTTTCATTTCAAATTAGCCGCTGTAATTTTCAAAAAGACTGCAGGCATTGTTTGCTTGGCAAAGTCATGCGTTTTGGAGCAGTTTTAATTCTCCTATTATTGCACTTGCCGGAGACGCAGCATTTCCCTTTTCTCTGCTCTGCCAAGTGCTCTTAAACAAGCGAGAATAATCTTACCGCAACTCTGCTTTAATATCAATGACCTTCTTAGACTGTTTATCAACTGTATGTAGATGAGTGCAAATAAGTCTGAAGTCTGTCATTGTGTTCAAAGCACAATTTCTTTACAAATCAACATATTTCTGAAGTCCACTGAGCTCCAGTTTCTGCTAATTGAAGTTTACGACTCCAATAACAATACAGCTTGTCATAGTTAGCAGGCAAACATGTGCTCCCTAGATGCTATTTTAAATGTGGTTACGAAATGTAATAAATACATAATGGTATGTTTCAGCTCAAGACAAAAAAAGGTAAAATAAGAACCTATTTGTGATTCATTATCTGTTTGAACATATATTACATCCTTGGCAAGATCCTTAACATTGTTTCATCAAACCCTGGAGATATTTTACACAGTGATCTAATTAAAGTCACCATTTTGCCTAGTATCCCATTTAAGAAATCTATATGTTCTATATAATTATGAAATGATGCATTATTTAATACATAAACCCCAAAGCTCCATGTGTGCCTATAATTTTAATGAAAAAGTAAATGAATAGACTACCTCTTCTTTAGTCCCGTTTAAGGGCTTAATTGCAGATAGATGAATGATGAGTTTGTGGATGCTGAAAGGACCAAATAAATAAATAATAATAAAAAAAAAAACATGGTAGCAGGATCTGAGGATTTAAACTACACAGATATTAAAACTACACAGATACACACTCATTATTATACATGCAAACTGAGAGATAAGTATAAAAAGTGTATGTGGGTCAGGTTTTACCTGCATTGTTGGAGCCAAATGTTCTCAAAAGGAGAGTAAAATCTGAAATCACCAGTCAACTGTCCCCATGAGGAAAATGGATTAAAAAAAAACAACTAAATAATGTCTTAATGAAAATGCAAAAAGAATTGTGTGAGGGTTAGGCTTAGGAAACAATAAAAGTCAATGGAAAGTCTCACCATGATATAAAAAACAAACGTGTGTGTGTGTTTTGTGCAAACAAAGGTAAAATAGAGATGAGGTGTAGCTAGTCTGAGCATGCTCGCCTGCCAAAGATTCAGGATCACCGATTTTGCAGGGAATATAACACGCTTTCATATTGTTGTCTGCAGCATTGTTGCTAAAGTAGCCCATTAAAATGCAAGGATGTATATTAAAAAGCAGCGCTGCCTTTTGATGGATAGTCGTCAGTTTATGAATAAGTGTGCATATTGATTCGCAAAAGGTGAAAAAGCTGTTTGACACAATTATTTCTGAAAGGGCCCCCACTCTCCTGCATGATTTAAAAGCCATTTTAAATGCCCATCACTTACATTTCCTTATAGAAGACCCCAATGACTCCCCTGGAAATAATAATTATGAAAATGTAGGGAATGGTATTGGTGTATATTGCTTCCACAGCAGACAGTGCGCATAGCATGAGCGTGGATACTGATAGGCATCTGTGCGGAGGGTGATGGAGGGAAACCACAATCACGGTCAAAAGGACCACTGCTGTTTTTTCCCTTTATCTCTGCACCTCGTCCTCTTTTTTTCAGACTGTTTTTCATTCTTTTAACAAACCTCACATTTGCCCATGTGTTGTGTCCAGATTCAGATCTGGCTGGCCAAAAACATTAACATTAACTTTTCTCTCTCTTAAATAAAAAGGCAGAGGAAACCGAGTCCAGTGGATCTTTGGAGGACATACAGCGGTCTTAATGTGAGTTTTCAAGCCAGAGCAATGTCTGTGCTGAACATCTATTGTCACAGTAGTTCAAAACAAACTCAGATTATGCACAAACTCCATTAGAAACATCAATATGCAGTAAGGATGGGTTAGGGATGCACAACATGAAAATTCTGGCCGATACCAATAAACTAAAAAAATATTTTTGTCATGGTTATAACCAACAAATGGCTGATATTAAAATTTGATAGTATTTATATACAATTGAATGATTAAAAACTAAAATAAATCACTTTTTTAGGCATCACAGCATTATAATATAGAGATCTTTACACAAAAAGAAAAATGGACGATAATTTTGAGATTTGCCAAAGATTACATTTAAGAGTGTTAAATTGTTAGTGTTTTTAAAGATGAACTTTAATTATGTGTAAAATGTAAGCAAAGGTAATATAAATATAAAAATGGGGGACGTGACCATGCACACTAGTGTTCAAATGTTTTGAAAGTAAGAAATTAATGCTCATAATGCTAATAATTAATATGATAAATCAAGGATGCATTAAATTGATAAAACGTGACAGTAAAGACATTTTTAAAGTTAAACAACTTTAGTTTCATCAAAGAATCCTGAAAAAATATATCAGTTTCCACAAACAGATTAAGCACTACAAATGTTTTTTAACTGATAACAAGAAATGTTTCATGAGCACCAAATCAACATATTAGAATGATTTCTGAAGGATCATATGGTGTCTTCTTTGAAACCACAGGAATAAATGTTAAAATATATATATAAAAAAGATATTAAGAGTTCTTTTAAATCATAATATTAATGTTTTTGGTATATTTTTTTATCAAATAAATGCAGCCTTGAGCATAAGAGACTTTCAAAAACATTTTAAAAATCCCCAAACTTTTGAACGGTACTCTATATCCAACATCTATCGACAAAAATATCAGCTGATAAAAAAATATGCATCCCTAGCATGGATAAGAAAATCAAGGACCAAAACAAATAAAGGGTTAGTTCACCCAAAAATGAAATTTCTGTCATTAATTACTCACCCAAATGTCATTCCACACCCGAAAGACCTTCGCTGATCTTCGGAACACAAATTAAGATATATTTCCGAGAGGTTTTTATCTCTCACAGAAAGCAATGAAATTACCACATTCAAGGTCCAGAGAAGATGTAAAGACATCGTTAAATAGTCAACGTGACTACAGTGGTTTAACCTTAATGTTATGAAGTGACAAGAATACTTTCTGTGTGCAAAAAGTAACAAAAGTAACAAAAATAATGACTTTATTCAACAATTTGTTCTCTACCCTTTCAGACTCACATGCCGTTGACGCAGTGCAGCGCTTCCGTGTTTTTACGTCCAAACGCCGGCTCAGTATTGGGCGACGCTGTTCACGTGAGCACCACGACGCATGCGTGTGATGCTGAACCAGGAGCCGGCCAATACTGAGCCGGTGCTCTGATGTAGAACACGGAAGCTCTGCAATGTATCTTCAATGTAAACTGCACAGGAGAATGACAGAGTAGAGAGGAAATTGTTGAATAAAGTCATTAATTTTGTTTTGTTTTCGCGCGCAAAAAGTATTCTCGTCGCTTCATAACATTAAGGTTAAACTACTGTAGTCACGTTGACTATTTTAATGATGTCTTTACTGCTCTGGACCTTGAATGTGGTAATTTCGTTGCTTTCTATGGGAGATTAAAAAAAAAAAACTCTAGGATTTCATCAAAATTATCTTAATTTGTGTTCTGAAGATAAACGAAGGTCTTACGGGTTTGGAATGACATGAGGGTGAGTAATTAATGACAGAAATTTCATTTTTGGGTGAACTAACCCTTTAAGTATCAAAGTGTTTCTGAGTACACAATGCAGTCTGAGGCTTTATCATGGGTAAATTAAGCCCATGTCCCAAGGTGGAGGGAGAGATTTTTAATGTATACCACTTAAAACAACACATTATGCAATTAAACTATTTTTCCGACCATCAGCAGCTACGTGCAGGGGTTGTTCCCGTCACCTAAAGAGATATAGCCCTAAACTGTTATATTAGAGCGCACCCTCACTTCTCAGCGGTGGAGGACAGATACTTAAAACGTGGACATCCAGATGTTCGCCATATATCCGCAATTTATTAAACAAAGCGTCCTCGCATGTGTTGTGTGCCGTGAATAAACCTCTACTTATTAGACCCGGTCTGTATGTGTGTGGGTGGGAGGTTTGATTCTGATTATCATCACTCACCTTTCATCACACACCGCTCCTGAACAACACAGCAACAGAGATGGACGCTCACCCATGCTCGCATCTGTCCATCAGAGAAGCAACCAAATGTGAGCACACACACACACAGAGAGAGAGAGAGAGAGAGAGAGAGAGAAGGTGCCCCCCCTATCAACTTGGCCTGTGCTTGGATTCCCTTATTCTGTAAATGCATGCTCCCATAGTTAGGCAAGGCAAGGCAAGGCAAGGCAATTTTATTTGTATAGCACATTTCATACACAATGGTAATTCAAAGTGCTTCACATAAAGAAGAATAATAAAAATAGAACATAAGGAATAGAAATAACAGTAAAAAAGATGATACATAANACAATAATCCACCCTGCTGGTGATGAAAGCATGAACAAGTTTCTCTAAGTCTTGACTGGAGACAAAGCATCTAATTCTTGCAATATTTTTGAGATGATAATATGCTGATTTAGTTATTGTCTTTACATGGCTACTGAAACTCAGGTCTGACTCCAAAATCACACCTAGATTCCTGACTTGATTTTTAGTTGTTTGACCCCTAGATTGAAGGTACATGTTCACTTTGAGAACTTCATCTTTGTTTCCAAATGCAATGAAGTTAGCTAGAGAGCCCTTCTGCTCTCTCTGCTCTTCTGCTCTCTCGCGTGCAGTTAAAAGCACAGGCTCTTGTTGTCTGGGGAGTAAATTTGTTCAGAGAATGGTGTGTGCGTGGCTAACGGGGGACATTTCATGTTTTTAATGCGGTTTCCACTGGCATCAATCATTCCGTACAATTAGGCCAATTCCCACTCAATTTTCTATTTCTGAGGAGCACAGCCATGCTGACGGCACAGGCGGCCGTCCCGCACCCTCGCTCACACACACACCTATCTGCCTATACAAAGCGAACGGGGCAGGTGCTTGCACGTTACACCGGAAAGATGGGGAGGTGTTACCAATTTTTTCTAATTTCTCATTAAAAGAGAGACACACCTACAGTTCTTCCCGTGTTCTTTTAGACCTCAAGTGTCATTTGTTTTCCATGGCAACCAGATTAAATTAGGTGAGTGATTATAGCTTATTAACACCAAATGCTGTTAGTGTATTCTTACCATTTTGTATGTAAACACTTTCTGCCTGTAGCGCTCTTTATTGGAAATTGCTTTGTATAGACTCGGAAGCCCGGAGCTTGCTTATAATAAAAATATAATTACGATTTAGACAATAGCCACTCAGATGTACCGCAGCCACCCCTCCTTCTTCTGACCATTCGGTGACTGCAAGTTACAAGGCGCAGCCAAACACGGTAATGAACAATGAAAGAGCAAGTCTCTCTCTCGCTGCCTAATTCGAACTAATAAAGCCACTAGAATTAACATTCACAATTGGCGTAATGAGGTGTGGGGGTTTGGTCTCTGCTACTTCATATTGACTACTCTTGCCCTTAGCCTCCTCTTTGCATTTAATGCAGCACTTCAGGCCCAAGCGACGCTTGCATTATTTGCGTATTTTGCAGAGCCACGCGTGTAATTGGTATTAAAATGAAGCATTGCGTCAATATTCGCTGACATACGTGTTGCTTACACGTACACATGAGCATTTACGCATTTCAATTTTCAAATGAGCTTTATTAGTATGACTGTGTAGCACAACACTGCCAAAGCATTACCATATTATAAATAAATAATAATAAAAATAATAAATACAGATCATGTCATATATATAGCATAGTAAATAAATAAATAAAATCCATCTAGAATAAAGCAGGTCTCTCCAGTGAATTAATCATGTCTTACATTGTGAATGGCTAACACATTTTTATCAGCAGTGGCAGCTGTGCTATCATCTTCTCCATTTTCTCAGTATCACTAAGTTCAATGAATGAGGGAATCAAATCTAGGGAGTAACGTTTCTCTTACATTGTGATATTTAGGACAGGTGAGGAGGAAGTGTTTCTCATCTTCTACTTGCTGTAGATCACAGTGTCTACAGATCCTCTGCTCTTTCTGTGTCCATGTTTGTTTACGTCTTCCTCTTTCTATTTCTAGATCATGGCCACTTAAAGGCAAGATCAGGTAAGATTTTTTGATTAAAATATATTAAAAAAAAAAACACTAGAATAGTGTTACATATTTTGTTGACTTGTGTACTTACATTATCCAAGATGTTTCCAAGAATGTTTAAACCCAGAGAAATAAGCAATTTTAACCAGGACACGGGCCGCGTCCGTGCGGCGCCTATCAATGACATTATACCTGCGTTACCCGCGTTTTCTTTTGTTTTATTTTGTAGAAACCATGGTAACCCTAAAGACGCTTTAATAAATTATGTTTTTTATTAGACAAGGGAACAACTGTTTGGATACATTTATAGACAGAAAACTAATCGTTATATAGCTCAACACTGTTAATCTTATTGTTTGAATCTCGTTTTCTTGATTTTCCGCAAGTACTATGTGTTTATCACGCCTCAGAGAAAAACACTATTTTGTCAAGTGGCTAACACAGCATAATCAGATGCAGCTTTATTTTTAGTAACAGTAATACAGCATTTTCTCCATCATACAATATGTTTTAAAATTAATTGCATGCCATTTAGCAACACAAGCCATCCAGCATTTATTAATATGATATTCTGATATCGATTAAGCTTACTGCAGTGTGCAACAAGTGCCTCATAGCAGCCGCCGAGCGAATGCACAGAGTAACGTTATAACAATTTTCAACACAAATCAAATAATATGATAAACAGTGCTGCGTTACCTCACATACACTTGACAGGAAGAAGCGGAAGCGGCGACTGTGGCATAATAAAAGATCCGCTGCTCTCAAGCAATGTGTTGCGCTCATCTCTCACTAACAATCGCTCCAGCGGCCTCTTTCCGCTCCCACAGCACTCTGCCCTTCTCTGCTTCATACTGAAGTAATGTTAATAATCATCCATGAACATGATTTCTGCCCAAGTCCCATCCCAATTCTTTTCCACCAGCTGTAGATGTGAAGACAACACCTCCCATGATTCTGCGCTCAATCTCGGCGTCATCAAGCTACTTTTTAAATAGGCGACATCTAGTGGCGAAAAATTACATATTGTGCTTTTAATCTGTATTTGGAGAGGATTTGTCTTTCTTTAAATTGTTTAATTAATAAATATTTAAAATTTTGTGGTTCTATTTAGGGTAGAATAACTTTGGAGTTTATTTTGGAGGTCAAACTGAGTTTGTTTCTCATCATAAATAACTTTAATCAATTTTTGTCAATTTCTTTAATAGTAGTTTTGGGGTTGTAGCTGTAGTCAATCAGGAGTTTCTCTTTGTCATCCACAGACATTTAAACCGATTTAAACAGTCCCAATTACAAATTAGATTTTTTACGTATACATTTATGGTAACACTTTACAAAAAGGTTCCATTTGTTAAAATTAGTTAACTACATTAACATGAACTTACAATGAAAAGTACATCTTATTTCATGTTAATTTCAACATTTACTATTGAAATCAAAAGTTGTATCGGCGTACCCATTTTTTAAATTTTTTTTGTCCAAATTTCAATTGCAAATTTAAAATGAAGTTTACACCACTCCTTTATTTTCTCCTATGTTACGGTGGTTCGGTATCGCCGCACACCGCCAGGATGGGTGCATGATGATGCGATGGAGGGGAGGAATAGAGACGAGGGGAGAGAGTGAGCGGCAGCTTTAGGCCAGAGGGAAAGCGAGCAGGTGCAGGGAGGGAAAATTACTACTATAAACAAGGCTAGTCCTTGTAATTTATCATTAATCTGGCTGCCTGCGTTCCCGGCTTTCAGCTTCTTTTGCATGCTGATATCCATGTCATATTTCTTATCGGAGATTTGTTTATGTTTTTATCCTTGTCCCCGTGAACATACCGCAGTGGCATCTGAGAGGGACGAGTGAGAGAGACTGTAAAAGCATTAAAAATCACAGTCAAAACCCACACACGTTAATGATTTCGTTTCATCACACAAAAAGACTCAACTGCACACTGCACAATATCAGCTAATGCAAACAGCCGTAATATCATCTTATCAGCACCTGCCTAAAAGTGGCTTCATTTGCTTTAGTCATGGAAGTTTTATAGAGCCTAATGCTGTGAAATAAATCTATGTAACACCACTTTATTACATGTCAGGACTCACTTGTCTCTGCTGGCAAGTGTATTGTATTAAGCAATGATACTTATTAACTGGAAACAGACGGTGCTATTATGTCAGTTCACAAGTGTCTAATAACATCCCGTTGGGGACGGCTCACACAGCGAGAGTTTGTTTGGAAAGAGCTCGTCTATTGCTCTCATTGCAAAATAGATCGCGTTTGAGAGGGGGAAAAAAGAAACTAAACCAATCTTTATTCAGAAAAAATGTTCAAAACACAGATAGTGGTCTACTTTTGCTAATTGAAGAGACGAAAACTTTCACAAAGAGCATTTTTAATGTTTATTTTTTTCTCTCTAATTTTATAGACGGATGAAACGGATATGACTTTTTTCCCTTTCCAAATTTGACTTTGTAATTCTCTGTCCTTGTTTATTTGCTGTAATTTACAAATGAAAAAAAAGTGCAGAAGTTATTGATTCATGACCGTAATTGTTTAATTATTAATCAGTTTAGCGTTATATTAGCATTCGTAATATTGCAGATGCTCATGCTGAGAGGTTGGGAAGCTATAATGCAGGTTGTGGTTTGCTGCTCTGTGACATCTGAGATCACCACAGAATCTGTCACGCACACACACGCGCACACACGCTCCCACTCTTCGTGTAGTAATTTATTACCCCTTTCACACTCTTCAGTCAATACTATAGTGGGCAGGCAGTGGTTCAATACTCTGATTATTTGATAAAATTCACACTTTGCTGATGTATGGTTTAACCCCCAACACGATGCATTCACTAATAACCACAGAAGTCTCTGTGCACCGTACAACACAAACACATATATATCTGTTTTTTTCCCATCCACTCAGGCTGATTTGCATCTGATGCTCCTGTGTGTGCTAACACTGCTACTGAGTCTAGACGCCAGTGATCTGCTGTTAGGGGACATCTACTGGCCCAAATACAAAGTCACACGCCCATTTTTTTCTCCATTTCTCACTGTCGTTTTGTCTGATAACACGACTTGTCACCAAATAGATCAACCAGAAACCCTCTGATCTGTAAACCAAAGTGAATTCTCATTCCTCCTTTGCTAATGCCAGGTATATCACATAAATGTGTCTCGGCAAAAAGGATATAAATCCTAGTTTTTCTATTCTCATGCTATATGCAAACTAACTAATGCCAGCTGAATGTTGTCTTTGCCCAATCTGGCAATTGACTCTTGACTAATAAGTCTTGCCTTAAAAATGTACTGACTAATATAACCTTAGCAACTGTTGTTTGTATGCTATTTTTTCAGGCAAGATTTTGCTCTTTTTTTAATATAAGTCTATAAAGGATATTTGGATAGTTTTAAATGCAAATGTCTGGGAAATTATCCAAAAATATGTGAAAATGTTGTTTACGGGTCACTTAATAATAGTTACTCAGAAAGGATACAAGCTGTATATTTTTCTAAAACTTAAAAAAAAAAAAGTGCCTGCTGTGGATTAAACTGTGTCAGTCTTCATTTCCAAATGAACATGTATAACATCCTAAAAAAAAAAAGAGGAGCTCTAATAATGTTACTTCACTTAATGTTACTTTTTAATTTACATACTCATTCACGACACTATTATGTCAGTAGTAACAAAACTTTTTGAAACACCACTGTGAATGAGTTGTAGAAATGTTAAAGCATCATGAAATTGATGTTTTAGTCTGGTCGTTCATAACACTGAGTTGAAAAAGTCTCAAGAAATGGGTGTGTAAAGCTGTGGAAAAGTGGGAGAGTAGAGAGTGGGAAAAGGGAAGACAACAACCAATAAGACAAAGACCTGCAACACACTCATTATACAGACTTATGAATATTAAAATATGACCACAGAGAAAAAAAAACACAAAAAGAGTTGAGTGCACCTCGATGCATTTTATAAAAATTTAACCCCATATGACAACAAACTCCCAAGAACGAGAGAGAAACACGGAAGAACATTTAAAAGGTCTAATCATATTTTCATTACATTTACAAACACTACAATCTCTGAACAAACGACACACATTAGTTTAACACAAAATAATAAAGGCATTGTACATTGTTCTTTGAATTTTCAGTCTACATCACTCTTCCGTGTATCAGAATAATTCTTTGTGGCAACACGTTTATGATCAGACGTACGTCTGTATCAGTGTCCTTATTTGCACATATATTTCATTTGAAACATGGCTCATGTTTAGAGCACTAGAGTATGCGAAATATGTCCATAAAAACTTGGAACGCACATCCGCGTTGCGAGCGTTGTTAAACTCATTGCGGCGTTCCGTGCAGAAACCGCTCTCATGTTGTTACATGTTGTTTGAATTCTCCGCTGTAATGCGATCTTATGCATAATACAGCACAGTGATTGGGTTACAAGAGTTCATTCTCATGAATAAAAGCAGAGAAGCGCTCAGAACCGGATGACGTAGAATCGTGCCTCTCCAGCAAATTACACACTCCGGATGCACGCTTCTACGTCAGATTCCGTGACGTTGTTTCGACTTTGCTTTTCAACCCAGAAGAATGAAATTGCTCAGAAAAAAATGCAAAAATAACCAATTTCCACTTTCAATTTATGAGTGCTTTTAGTGTTTTCAGTCATGTGAAAAAGTATGTGAACCACTTGCAGAATCTGTGGAAATGTGAAAAATTTTAACAAAATAAGAGAGATCATACAAAATGCATATTATTTTTTTCTTTAGTACTGTCCTGAGTAATATATTTTACATAAAAGATGTTTACATATAGTCCACAAGAAAAAAAAAAAAAGCTGAATTTATTCAAATGGCCCCATTCAAAAGTATGTGAACCACTGGTTCTTAATACTGTGTGTGGTTACCTGGATGATCTATGACTGTTTTTTTTTTTGTGATCGTTGTTCATGAGTCCCTTGTTTGTTCTGAGCAGTTCAACTGAACTCTGTTCTTCAGAAAAATCCTCCAGGTCCTGCAGATTCTTCAGTTTTTAAGCATTTTTTGCATATTTGAACCCTTTCCAGCAGTGACTGAATGAATTTCAGATCCTTTTTATCACACTGAGGCCAACTGAGGGACTCAAACACAACTTTTAAAAAAGGTTCAAACGTTCACTGATGCTCCTGAAATTCATTCAGTCACTGCTGGAAAGGGTTCAAATATGCAAAAAATGCTTAAAAACTGAAGAATCCGCAGGACCTGGAGGATTTTTCTGAAGAACAGAGTTCAGATGAACTGCTCAGAACAAACAAGGGACTCATGAACAACCATCACAAAACAAAAAAACAGTCGTAGATCATCCAGGTAACCACACACAGTATTAAGAACCAGTGGTTCACATACTTTTGAATGGGGCCATTTGAATAAATTCAGCTTTTTTTTTTTTTCTTGTGGACTATATGTAAACATCTTTTATGTAAAATATCTTACTCAGGACAGTACTAAACAAAAAATAACATGCATTTTGTATGATCTCTCTTATTTTGTTAAAATTTTTCACATTTTCACAGATTCTGCAAGTGGTTCACATACTTTTTCTTACAACTGTATCTGTTCACATCCCAAAAAAGATGTTTTGGGGTTTCATGACCCTTTAAGAACAGTTTTTTTTTCACTATCACTTTCAAATGAGGCTGTGAGAAACATGTATCTAGATTATGATGTGCAGTCTCCAGATTTTACATCATGTTACAGCATAATTCACCAATTTATTTAAAGAAAAATTGCAGATAAAATGCTTTGGAATGTCACAATATCATTCCAGCCCACAGAAAAATTAACATTCAATCAATGTTTACCACTTTATGAGCAAAATTTATTACAACAAACAGTAAAGTTAGAAAAGTTAGAAACAGTAACCAAGAGGGGCGGACTTGCACTTGCTCCACCTTTGCATCTCATCCATGACTGCTTGCTTACATGTGGCTCCCAATCTACCCTATGCTGATGGAATTCTCTTTAAAAGAAGATTACATAAACTACCATTCAAACATTAAGTTGATCAAAATTGACAGAAGAGACTTTTGCACCATTACAAAAAAAATTATTTCAAACTTTTGAACTTTCTTATCAATGCCAAACAGCAGTGTATGAGGCCTGAACAACCAGATGCATTTGGCCACATCGATCACTATCCATCTGGAATTCATCTTGGGCCATGTCCACACTAATAAATACTAATAATTCGAAAACGCATCTTTTTCTCTACGGTTTGGCCTTCTGTCACTGAGACGGCATTTTTGTCAAGAAAAACTGAGCTTTTTGAAAACGCTCTCTGAAGTGGATAAATTTGAAAGCTGTTTTTACGTTGTAGTGTGTATGTTGAAAATGGAGGTATTTGAAAACGATGATGCATGTTTAGTCATGTGACGCATATTGTACCCATAGATATCTATAGTTATACCGAGCCTGCATTTTTGTGCCTGCTATTTACTGTAACAGTGTTGCTCAAGATAAATGCTCCTTTATAGAATCTTCATATTACATTCCTGCAAAGATGACAGAGAATTTACTCACATTTGCTGTCCTGCGTGGCAAAACATGACAGTTGCGTTTTATACCCGATTTTGAGCTCGACCTGGGCACAACAGTGAGTGATGTGATCATATGCTAATAAAATGATCGTGCCAGAAGAATAGCATGAGAACTTTATTATATCTGCTCTCTCTGCATCATCTCGTGAGCTTTTAGTATGTTTTACGCATGCACAGTAAAGGGATTTAAGTGTTTTCAGATGTTTCAGTGTGGATGAGCAACTTTTAGAAAACGCATGAAAAGCTATTGTGGACGGGGAGCGTTTTAAATGAAAACTCTGATTTCAAATGTCTCCAGATTAATGTAGATGTAGCCTTGGATGGCATTTACACTGGACCTTTCCATGGTCAGATTGCTACCCCATCAGTAAAAACCTACGAAGTGACCAATTGCAAATTGGTGAAATTGCAATATAAACATGTTGAAAAAAGCAAATCGTAGCTAATTTCCCCTATCCCATATTCCCTCTCAGGCCCAATTCACTCCCTCGTTCTCCATACTTCTTCCCCTTCAGTCTGTGTGAAGGACAGGATTGATTAGCATGCCGCATATTCATTTGCATACTTTTGCACACAGATCACTCCGAATGAACGGCAGCGTTGTTTTCTCACATTTTCGCTCTCCAAAGGTGGGGGAGGAGAGGGTGGAGGGCGGAGAGGTGCTGGTGGTAGAGGTGGAGGGGGGCTCGTCTTTTCAAGGAACACCCCCAGAATTAATGTTCCACACCTGTGCACAGTGCGGCAGTCTTTATCAACCATCACAGGTGCGCCACATTAATTGTGGGAGAGACCATTTTGCTTTCCACAGGGGTGTCCCATTTGGCAGTCAGCATGTGCTCCCAAACCTGAGATAGTTAATGTGCTTTACAGAGTGTTCATTTTCATCTGATATCAATTTTTCTTTTCTCTTCTCTCCCAGGACTGCACATAGTGCACAATGCATAATATATAAATAGCCTCCCTATTTCAAAGTAGTGATTAGTGTAATGCTTGTTTGGCATATTTTCCTATGTGTGTGTGAGTGTGTGTGCTGTCATATTATGAAGTTTTAGTACTTCTAGTAATGTGATCTCGAAAGTTTCCAGAACCACAGACCGTCTCTCTCCCTCTCTCTCTGTAAGCATCTACATATATACATATGGGGGCGTGCGTAGTTGTGCAATGAGTCTCCTGATGCTTCCTGTAAAAGAGTGGAGGACTGCACACCTGCAGGCCTAAAGGCCAAACGCAGCAGACTGCCCCCCGGTGACAAAGATTACCACAACCTCAGAGTCAGACCTCCAACATCCGTCCTGAGACTTTCTCTCCTCCGCACACTGAATGCAACAATATTGTGAGTCGCACAGCCACAGGACAATGGCCACAGAAATAATAATAATCAAAAAAGAAAAATCACGGTCATTGAGTGCACTGATTCAAGAATCCCTGAAGATTTAGGAGATTCTGTTCTTTGTTTCTTCTTCTTTTTTCTTTTTTTTTCTCGGGTTGTCCAATAATGAGCAGTAAAAGGTCAGTGGACCATTGCTGCTCATTCACTCGTGGCTTATTCTTCCCTCTTATGCGTGATTACCCGCCAAATGGTTAAAGGTAAAAAGAGTAAAAACAATGGGTTCATGTCATACTCTTCAAACACAGAGACCTGAGCGTTATTTATGCCATATTATATTAATGACACAAGCTGACTGAATAAATATTCGCTTTTTTAAATAAATGCAGTGTTGTATCTGGGGAGACTGGGAGGGGGGAAAAGAGAAGCCTGAAAGCAGAAAAACAACATAATATTTCTCCCTCCCTCCATCAGCCATTTTGAACTCGGCAATTGACCTTCTGTGGCATCATTTACAATGACTCATATCAAAGCCCCAAAATGTTAAAGCTATAGCGCCGACAAAGGCGTAGAAGTGTGCGCGCACACACAGTAGTGGGATAATAGCTTTAACTACGCTAAATTGTCTCCTTCATTTGGATGGCTATGGCGACCTACAGTCTCCCCGGCTCACCCTTTGACAAAGGAGGTCATCGCTATGCAGGGGAAAATGAAACCCACTAGATATTGTTTGATTGGATTTGCCTTTCGCAGGTTTTGAGATCATTACAGAAATTCATTTGAAGTATGGCAGAAAATGAAACTTGCCTGTTTAATTATTTTTTTTTCAACTAGCATTTTTGCCCTTTCTCTGTGNTTTTTTTTTTTTTTATAAATCAGTTGAAATATTAAAGAGCCAACACTATCCTTAAAATGCATCTTCGATGGGCTCACATACCCCCCATTGTCTGAGGGAATGAAACATATTTAATGACTATGCCATCCTGCTCTTAAAGTTATATTTTCTCCCTCTCCACCCCTCCTCTCATTCGCATTCACAGTCTATCTTTCTCTCACTCACAGAGAGAGATAGAGCAACAGAGGGAGAGAGAGAGAGACACATCCAAACCAAATGTGCTCATTCCAACATTTCAATAAATTGAGAGGAAAAGCATTAAAGTTAATCAGACCAACCACATTGTGGTTAAGACACGTTGGCTGGATTATGGATTACTATTAGCTGGATGAAAACCGATTCTTTCATTTAAATTCTGGGTTCCTCATCCCGCTAAAATTAAAAAGGAACTAATACTTCTTGGAAAGAGTTCTTTATTCTTCTTGCAAGCCCTTACTTCCTTTTTAATCTGACATGGAGACAGACTATATATATAAAGAACACCCAGCAAGAAGCATGTGAGTAAAAGATGACCTTTAATAAAGATTACAAGGGCAGTCACCACAAAAAACTGCTAGCCTTAAATAGTTCTGTTATATCTAAAGAAAATAAAGCTGCTATTGCACAACACTTGTAAATGATACAAGTCACTCGGCTGTATTCCACATGTATCCTTCTCATACTGCCTGCATTAAACATCTGCTTACCATTACTCTGTCATTAATCCTGACTTCACGTTGCATATTATTGTGTCTGGTAATAATAATAACAACAACAACTAAATACTAATAAATTAGTTGGTAATATTATTATTCAGAACTATCATTATTCAAAAATGGTAATATTTTTAATCAATGCATACTCTTTGCAAAAAGTTCTTATCCATATCCAGTCACACGACACTATGAAGAACTGATGAAGAACATACTGTAATTTATGAAATGATTCTATGTTACAAAACTAAGCAAACAGTGCATGAAACCTGGCAGATGCAACATTAACTAAAAGATTAGGGATGCAGTGATATTAAATAAATTAATCTGGTCGTAACTATTCTTATGTTATAGCTAAAAATAATAAATGGCCAATATTAGAATTCTGTACTATTTTGTCTGAATTACAAATAAAACACACACCCCCAAAAAATCTATTATTTTCAAAATGTACGAGTGCATTAAGACGTCACAAAATTATAATGCAAAGTATAAAAATTTGTATTTATATAAAATACATGTAACAGTGTTATTATTTTAATAGTGTTTCTCAAAGGGACTTTGAGTGTTAGATGGCAGCAAAGGTAATACATAAACATGAATGCTTGAATATCTATTATCAACCAATATATACCTGAAAAGCAAATGATGTGGTATTGATATATTGTGCATCCCTAAACTAAGTTTATTACATATCACCTAAATCTCTGAAACTATAGCTCTATTTTAAAACCTAGTGAGCTGCATTGCTGCCTATATAGGCACAATAAAACATAACCTTCCAGTTTGCACCTATGCTGCCTTAAAATGCTGCCCTTGTAGGCCTCACTAAGCTTTGGAACAAAGCATCTATTTTTTCAAATCTTGCTAAAACTGAGCAGTCTAAGGCTGACAGATGTGTTTTGTCATGCAAGAGTGGTATATTTCAAAGAAATAGTTAACACAGCTGGGGAAAAAAATGACATTTACACCCTAAATTGTTCTGTTAAGTCTGAATCTATGAACGTGTATATATGTGTGCGTATGTAACACAGCGTTTAAGAATTTTATGCTGCTTCAGAGCAGGTAGGTGTGTGTGTGTGTGTGTTTGTGTGTGTTTGTGCGTGGCTGCTGCTGTCAGCACTGGATGGTGTATGTCAGCCTTGACTAGTCTCTGGCTCCAGTATATCACAGGCAGCAGGCAGCCCACTGCAGATACAGCCAAACCGTTTCATTGTCAATAAACCTGTGTCTCCATTAGAGCAGCAACCTCTCAGTCCTCACCCACACACAGACATCAGAACCAGAAACCACTGAATAACTACATTTGTCATGAAGCTATACTGTATGAATACATAACACATACATATGTGAAGAGTATGAAGATGTGTCCAGGTTGCATTTTAACATAAAAATCAAAACAATAGAAAAAGCAAAAAGAAAAGAAAGTATTTTATTAGGACCATTGGACTGTATATTCACTTTACAACTCAATGCATAAATGTAATGCAAATGTCTCATTCTCACTTACTGTAAAAATATTAATATATACATTTTACAACATTTGTTGTTCTACCTATCATTAATTTTTATTAAAACATGCAAAACAGTTGAACTAATACAGTAAGAATGATTAATGAAAATCATTTAAAAATGAGATAGACAATACAGATGCATTACAGTAATGAAAATTTTGAAAAATGTGCTTAATTGTGTAACTTTATTTGGGTAGTCCACTTTAGACATTCTACTAACTATAAGTAACTTTGCAACTACATGTCAACTAACTCTCATTAGTGTATTGGTAAATTGTCCGCTTAATATCTGCTAACACTTTTTTGATGCTCCGCCAACAGACATTCTACTGACTATAAGAAACTTTGCAACTACATGTCAATTTATTCTACTAATACCTAACCCAAAAACGTAACCCCAACTTAACAGTCTACTAATACTCTAATGAGAGTTAGTTGACATGTAGTTGCAAAGTTACTTACCTATAGTTAGTAGAAAGTCTAAAGTGGACTATCGAAATAAAGTGTAACCCCTAATTGTCCTGAAAATAAATTGTTGGAATGGGAAAATGTGTAGATTTCTTTCTTTCTTTGTGGTTTTGGGGTTGAAAAGTGAACTAAACCTTTTATGACAGGTTTTGTGAAAATCAATATCTCTAACTATATCATTTTTTTATGCAAAGTTTTATTTACTATAATTCACTTTTATTTTTAATTAATATTAGTATTTTTTTTATAACCTGTCATTACATGTTTAGTTTTGTGAAAATCACCAATATGCTTATGCAATTATGTAATTGCAACCTAATTTGCAGCATCTTTAATGGTGATTTTGTACCAAATTATCGTGCAGAAATACTGATTGTTTTCCTGAAAACTGTCTGTCTAGAAATTGTTGGCCAAATGTTGTATCGGCCAGTATTGAAATGTCAGTCTACTCATGCTCTGAAAGCACTACACTGTTTACTTTTTTTTTTTTTTTTTTTTTTTTTT
>RJVU01047928.1:1404664-1426285 GCA_003731715.1 Anabarilius grahami | reverse complement strand
AAATCAACCTACCAACAGCATTGAAAAAATAAACCTCACACAATGCCTATTATGACTTTACAGGTGTGGGGGGGACAGGCTTCATGGGGCATCAAAAACACTCTCTCTTTGTGGGCAAGGTCAGCCCTCTGTAATGTGTTCACCTCCACGCCTTACTCATTACCCTCAATACCAGTTGATGGATCTACTGAAGTAGAAAAAAAAAAAAAAAAAACGGGGGGGATAGAGAGAAGCATCACTAACATTTATCTCCACTTGCTCCCACCCAGGCTTAAATCAACCCATCAGCCTGTCCCAGAACACTTAGTGCTGAGGCACATATCACCGGTTTCTGCAGCACCTTGGCTTCCTCTGTTAGCAGCCTAATCTGTCCAGCAGGACCGTATTGAATGTTGTATCAAGATCCCAGGACATACATCATAGTGTGCACAAACACACTTTGGAGTGGGCATATACAATATTTAGACATTTCACCTTGCTGGCATTCTTGAATACCCATACACACTCACATACACACAGGCGCACACACTTTCCAAGGTATACAGTAAATTATTCAAGTGGCACAGCGTTTGATTCAGCAGATCTCCCATCCATTCAGATGAACCCAAAGCACCAAATAGAAATACACATATATGTATATATATATATATATAGGGGGTGGGGGTGGTTTGTGTGTGTATATATATATATATATNCCCCCTCACTTTTTTTTACATTTCATTATGTTATATGACTTTAGGCCCAGTGGCTGGAAAATGACAATTATTTTGCTCCAGCAGCTTGCTATTAAGAGACTCGCAGAATACGTTGAGTGCGTGTGAAGGAGCCGCAGTAGTGCACAGAGAGAATTGCTCACAGAAACACACACTGGGTCTCTATCTGTCATACACACACACACACACACAAATGCAGAGCGATGCAACAAGCGTGCTGGACTATGGCCGGGGCACGTGACGGATGGTCCTTTGGAGAGAGTTCAGAAAAATATCAGTCAGAGCAAACTAATGCCTTTTAAATGTACCCAGCTACCTTTAGCAGGCCAGCTTAGTGAATTAAAGGAATATCTAATGACAGTTTGTTTGGCCCTCTCATAAATTCCACATAAATATATATGAGGAAGAGAGAAACATACAACAGGCTAATAGAAACGAATGAACTAGTCAACCATAAATTTGCTATGCGAGATATGGTTTTTCTGATTGGAAAGGGCATCCACTATCTGCAGTATTGATAATACTTTTCAAATTTCATCTGCTTTTGTTTGCATTCTGGGCTGCCTGTTTAAACACACTGGGAATTATAATGAAGCCAAACATTATCTCTCAGTTGTTCAAGGCTGAACATATAACTTTATCGTAGAAATGATTCCCAGTCTTTGGCTGGGCTGTATCTTTTCCATTAAAGCCTGGCTATCAGCCGGTGACAGTGAAGCAGCCAGTCGGCACCGGCTTGTCCACATGTGCCGGCCAAGTGGCGTGAAGGTTTCCGCTTCCGTTTCACTCAGCTATTTCATGTATGCTTATGTGTGTTAGCGTGTGAAAGAGGGAGCAAGAGATAAAAATGGTTAGTGGGGTCTTTTACTAACTTTGGAGGGTATATGTACATTTTCATTTTCAAAGTATGGAATTGAATGGGAGGGGAGCAGTGGTGTTGTCATGGACCATCATTACTATCAATCACTGGTAAATTATGCACCATGTCAGTGGGGTCAGTGCCTCAGAACACATACAGCTCAAGATGATAACTATAGGGCCTTCATGGGGCGGCCTTTTTCCCTGGTGCATGCTAGCACACCGTTTAGCTTTTGGGGTAATTGTTGGCATCTTGAGATTTTGCCTACCAAACTATTATATACCTACTTTTGACGATTCAAAAATAATTTCTATGAAAACGGAAACACCAATTACAATAAAATGGAATTAATATATATTATATCTATCATGTAGTAATTAAGAAGTTCTCAAATATTTTCTTAAGAACATTTTTTCTTAAGTAGAAAATGGCAGGCTTTGGTGTTATTTGATTGAAAGGTGGTTATTGCTGAAGACTTGCTGAAGACTCGCTGAATGAAAAACACCTCAAATCCAGTCTGTAGATTACCGTAGTTATCATAACAAGCGCTTCGATTATTTTCGTTGTGACTGGCTTGACAGGAGTTAATCACTCAGTGCTTTGATTTTAATGCAGCGGTCTTTCCCATTCATTTGCGCTCCATCTTTCTTGCGCTCTCGCTAGAGTGAATATGTCCTGTATCTTTGTGCTGCTGCCTCAGTAGTTCTAGCTAAAATGAATGCATCATGTAGCTTATAAACAAGTTCACTCTAGTCATAACTGTTTTAATGATTGATCTCTGTCACTTGTCCACATTCCTGGTGCTACTACTACACTGCTCAGCGTAAATGAGTACACCCTCTTTGAAAAGTAACATTTTAAACAATATCTCAATGAACACAAAAACAATTTCCAAAATGTTGACAAGACTAAGTTTAATATAACATTTGTTTAACTTATAACATGAAAGTAAGGTTGATAATATAACTTGGATTACACATTTTTCAGTTTTACTCAAATTAGGGTGATGCAAAAATGAGTACACCCCACAACAAAAACTACTACATCTACTTTGTATGGCCTCCATGATTTTTAATGACAGCACCAAGTCTTCTATGCATGGAATGAACAAGTTAGCAACATTTTGCAACATCTATCTTTTTCCATTCTTCAAGAATGACCTCTTTTAGAGACTGGATGCTGGATGGAGAGTGATGCTCAACTCGTCTCTTCAGAATTCCCCATAGGTGTTCGACTGGGTTCAGATCAGGAGCCATTGAATCACTTTCACCCTGTCTTTCTTCAGAAATCCAACAGTGGCCTTAGATGTGTGTTTAGGATCATTGTCATGTTGGAAAAGTGCACGACGACCAAGCGCACGGAGTGATGGTAGCATCTTCTCTTTCAGTATAGAGCAGTACATCTGTAAATTTATGATGCCATCAATGAAATGCAGCTCCCCGACAGCAGCAGCACTCATGCAGCCCCACATAAGGACACTGCCACCACCATGATTCACTGTAGGCACCATGCATTTTTCTTTGTATTCCTCACCTTTGCAACGCCATATAGTTTTGTTTTTAATTTGAGTAAAACTGAAAAATTTGTTTTCTAAATTATATTAATTTTACTTTCATGTTATAATTTAACATACGTTATATAAAACTTAGTCTTGTCAACATTTTGGAAATTGTTTTTGTGTTCATTGAGATTTTGTTTAAAATGTTACTTTTCAAAGGGGGTGTTCTCATTTACGCTGACCACTGTATGTATATGTAGCTCGTGTTATGTTGTAATGCTTAATCTTTGAAACAGCCCAATAAATTCATTAAGACAGGTTGGAGGTTATCCTAACTTTAAGAAGATATTTACGATCATTTTTTAAAGGGGTAATGTTGTTTGAGCATAAACAACATCTGCAAAATTACAATGCTCAAAGTTCAATGCAAAGGGAAATATTTTCTTTTACAGAAATCGCTTTTTAAGGACTACGACAAATGGTTGGTAGGGACTACAACAAGCTTCTTCCCTGGTTTGTGACATCACAAACCCCAAAATTTACATAATCCCTGCCCCCGAGAACACGTAACAAAAGGGTGTGAGGCCATGTTGGGCTGCTTTAGAGAAGAAGAAGAGTTGTTGTAGTAGAGTGCTGTTACCATGTCGTCATTTTACACCGGACTGCTTCACAAACAAGGGTCAATTCAATGCTGGATTTGCACAAAACATTAACATGACGGAACATCCTAATCGATGAGCTGAATCAACTCCACAGCAACTACATAAATGTATCCACTAACCATTCAGAAACTTCCAGTTGTAACTTCTTCCTGAGTCTCTCCATCAGTGTCTAACTCCGGTTTGAACAATGCAAGGCTGAACACCGTTACTGACAGTCGCCATTATGGCTGCGTGAGATGCTACAGCTTTGTTGTTGTTGAGGAAGCGCAATAAGTTAATGCTCTGCCCTCTTTTGGAAAGCAGCAGCTCATTTGCATTTAAAGGGAAACACACAAAAATTTTGTTTTTGCTAACACCCAAATAGAGGCAAATTTGACAAGCTATAATAAATTATCTGTGGGGTATTTTGAGCTGAAACTTCACAGACACATTCTGGGGACACCAGAGACTTATATAACATCTTGTAAAAGGGGCATTATAGGTCCCCTTTAAGAACTTTCTTTTCAGGAATATGAATACATTTACTTCTTAAATGTTGTCTTAAGTCCAGTGGCCAAGAGGGGGTATCACACACAGTTTCTGCCAATCTCATGTTAATCTTAAGTACATATAGAGTAATACTGCACATATCTCATATCTCCGAAAAGTCTTTAGTTTTATCATATTTATAAAAGATAGATACGCTGTACTGAGTCTTTCTGAAAAAAGCTGAGCTCCTGGAGGCGTGCCTGCCGTCAGTGCCGTGGGCGGAGCTAAAGAGTCACGAGTGCGCGCAGCTTCTGCGTAGAGATTGTTTGCAAGCTGCGGCATCACTTTAAATAAGGGAGCAAAAATGTTTGTGTTGTTTACATTTTATGCACTTGTGCGCCGATTGCCAACAATCTAATGGTTATTTTTCTTAAATGAGACTGCCTCGATGATGTATGCAGCCCCTGAATTGGGACACAGCCATTGTTGAAAAATCTCTCGGCTTCCGTATCCCGAACGAAACGCGCTGATGGGCATGCTCTTGCTCTGAGTGATGTGTGTGTGCACGCTTATCAGGGAGAAGAACCTATACAAGGAATTCCGCCCTTTTATGACGTCATAAAGACCATACTCAAAATAAATTCGGCGAAACATGTCCACAACCGGAAGTTGTATATTTGGCACAGAAATACTCCGTCATATGTCCAACTCGTGTTTTGAAACTTTGGCAATGTTTAGCATGAGAATGCAACTATTTAACAGTGTAAATAAGTCAGAATGCATGAAATAGCATTCTGACCCCCCCCCCCTTAAGAAAACACATGCAAACAGAAAAAACACCAGAAAAAAATACAAATCATCATCAGTTTGACAACATGTGTGCTGCAAAAGTTCACCACGCAACCAAATACAGAAATGTGCTGCAAATACAACATACATATGATGAGGATGTTAAAATAAAAAATAAAAATAAAAATTTTTTCCCCTTGAAACATTTCCGTTGTGGTCTGTGTTATTTGCAGCACATTTCTGTATTTGGTTGCATTGTGAATATTTGCAGATCACGTGTTGTCAAACTGATGAAGAAGTTTTCATAATTTGCTGGTGTTTTTTCTATCTGCATGTGTTTTCTTCAGCTGTTGTGTGTTGAGCTCTCTCAGCCACCGTAGTTAAGAACAATCGTAAGAAAAAGGATAAGAACATTCTTAAAAAAAAAAGTTTTTGGGAACACAAAATATTCTTATATTTTTTCTTAAATTAGAAAACGAAGAAAATGGCAGATAAGAAGAATTTTATTTTTAAGAATATTTTGTGAATCCGGCCCCAGGGTGATGCTAACATATGGGTTGGCAGAGACTATTTTCTTATATATATTTATATAAAGTTTTATAAAGGTTTCACTCAAAAATGGCTCCAAAGACTAGTGCCTAGTACAGTGATTAGGCCACAAGTACAATGTAAACTTATCTACAGAAAAAAGAAGTCCAAAAGTACACATCCAAAAACTAGCACTAACAGAACTCCTGAGGAATGTCTTTCCTGAATGTCATTGGTGAAACTAGCAGTCCACTCATCCCTAACAGCAAACTAATTTCATAATACATGAACACATTCACTCCCTTCAAGCTCTTTCCTACTATTCTGTCACTATGAAGTGCAGACAGAGAGCTTTCAGCTCACTCTCCATCCTCCTAGTGAGAAATGAGTGGTTTCGCCTTCACTCCAAACATATCAAAGGCAGAGTTTTCCAAAAGACATACAGCTGTTCTGGCAGTTACAGACAGAGAACGAAAGAAATGAAATGCCCACCACGGACACAGACATGAGGCTCACATCACATCACTGTGAGTCTGTTAGATCAGTCTCCGCCACAAGCCTCCTGGAGATTGGGTTATCGCGCACTGTCAGTGCCTAAGTGGATGTTGTGCAGCCCTGGGCGGTAGAAGACACTTAGCCTGCATGTGCGGCTTTTAAGGGAGCATGAGAACCGGCCATGCCTCGGCAACTGGGGGATCTGGGATAGCGGGCTTATATTGAGCAGAAATCACAACACTGATATTGTGCCGAATGGCACATCGTGCATATCCACAATGCCAGTAGTATTATGAGGGCTCTTCACAGCGTGAGAGTGGCATTGGCACCCAGTGTGTTATTCAGGTAACACTGAATGGTAGGTAATGCTTTACAGCTGTATGCAATTAATGCATCCCAAATGATCGCCTGAAAGTGACGCAACATTAAGAAAGTTCGAAAAGAGGCACAGATGGGAGGGTCTTAGGCAACTCTATCCGTGGACCTGATTCATTACAGCATTTAATGCATGTAAAACCCTTTATGAAAGCAAACAGAAAGTAAGCGATTACATTAGGCTGTTGACATGCTGCAGTCACGCACCAAGTAAATGGCACAAACAAAACAAGTGTGCTTGCAAAGGCTCTGTAGATTTAGCCCCTCCTCACAATGTTCCAAAATGTACCAATAGGCCAATATTCCAGACATTCGGAAACAGGCTTTGTTGAGGTTAAGGGCAAACACATGTGGCTCAAACTTTGGATATGTTTCAGTGCCGTCTTTTGATTCCAGCATCTTTATCCCAATCCTGGCAAACAGGGAGGAGTCTGTGTCCAGAAGAAGACAGCCAGGACTCTTTCTGTTTACCCATGACTCTCACAAGAGTCCTTCTGCTACCATCATCCTCTCAAACAGCTGGGGCTTCATATAATACACCATAATACTAGTCTGCGTGTGTGCGTCTGTGCTCACGCATATTCAAAGTAGATTTGAAGGGTAAATTGCTTAATGATTTCTGGGAAAACTATAAATTGGGGTACCAAATAAGCACCATTACTACAATTTGATTACCATGCAATTGAATTACAGGGTAATCACCATTTCTATATATCATTATATTGAAATGCAATACAGGATTAGTTTATGCTGTTGGCTATGGGGAGAAGATATGACCATCTAAATAAAAGGTGGAAGTGTAAATCTACAGCTTTCAGCCCATTATAGAGCAAAACATCTCCTTGCTTTTCCTGAAAAATGCGACAAGGGAGAGAGGCTGAAAATCTCAGTTTGAGGAGGGCATGAGAGTACTGAAACAATGCTTCATCAGACAAATACTGAATCTCTGTGATTGGTGCTTGCACCTGTGCAAGCGTCGCCCAGGGTACCTTTTAACATCAGCCTGACACATATTTGCACCTCATCTACCCCTAAAAGGGTGCATATTAGCTGTGCAACAGGTAAATAATAATAGGAATAAAAAGAATAAAGATAATAAGCAATCAATAAATCAATCAATATTTAATAGTAGTATTATTATTAATCAATAACTAACTAAAATAATAAACTAATAAATAGAAATGATGATTATTAACAATAGTGAAAATAAATAAAATTACTTCTACTACTACTATTAATAATAATAAACAATAATAATTAAATTATGTCATACAAGTTAATATGGAAACATTTTTCTGCTGTTGATGCAGGGACACTTATGGGGCTAAAAGGGTACATAAAAAGCTTGGAAACACTGTGTTAGGGTACTGTTGTGTCATGCTGTTGTACACCTAAAAAGTGTAAATGTAAGTATTACAAAGTACAAAATAATATTGTAAGTCTGGAAACATGTAGTGTCCATAAGCAGCTACACAGCAGTCAGTAACTGCAAGGAAACTGCATTAACAGAGCTTGAAAGGACTAAAAGTAGCAAGATTATCAGATTATAATCAGTCTTAAAGATACATTGTGGTACTACTACTTCATACATGTTGCCACTCACCACCCATACTGTATTTTCTCACGCAAGAGTGACTTCCCTTTCCTTCTTCTGCAATGCCCCATGGGATCCGTCAGCTATCAGAGATTGTGATGTCCTTGACAATCGTCCAGATGTCTTTGTGCTGTGATGATGGAGGATGAAGACTTGAGTCCTTCATGCTGATGGGCATCAGGCAGGCCTCTGAAGAGTCTGTGCTGTCAAGTGGTGGCTGAATGAAGAGGTGAGTGCTGGGAGCAGAGGAGAGACACGAGGCTCTATTAGTGCAATAATCCAGCTCCTCATCTCCAAGCTGTCCATATTTTAATACATTTAACATGAATATCTACATATTTACAACAATACTTCAGCTAAATATGCATGTTTATCAATGTATATCCGGTGATACGAATGTAATGGATGAACCACTTTTTGACTAGCTACACAGAGTGAACCAGTGTTCTTGAAATGCCCTGAATCCCACCAGCACTCTTAGCATGTGCTGGTTTACTTAAGCGCACAGGACCAATCAAGCCACTGATTACTCAAATGGGCTAATTAAGGCTCATTAGACTCTAAGTCCTGACACCTGCATGCAGTACACTCTGCATGCGGACAGGGCCACAGCTTCTCTCCCACAGTACGCGGCTCTGCTAGCTTTCAACACTGGCCCCAACAACTGTCCCAGTCATTGGTCCGCTTTTGTTCCCCGCCCTTCAGATTCTTCCAGAAGCTCTCCAATTATGTGTGCAGACTGGGGACTTGTGGAGTGGCCCAGTGAAACACAAAGTGCACTGCTAAACATGCTTTATTAGAGACACAGATTTCTGATGTTAACAGCAACATCGGAGACAAAGCTAAAAAATTAGGGATGGGAATTGTAAAGAATTTAAGAATCCAGTTCCTTAACAGATTCCATTGATGATTCTTGCAGCACTTTTAAAGAATGCATTTATGAAAAAAGAAACGCAATTCTACTGCCAAATTATGAGATCATTTCAGTAATAAATATTTATTTATTTATTTTTAAATGTGAAAGCTGGTCACACAGACCTTTTAATCACGTCTTTTTTAGAAGCAACAAATGAAATAGGTTTTTCTATATATTAAGCAACAATATTACTGAAACAAAAAGGTGGCAACATTTCTTTTATTAATTAATATTTATAAAGTACTACTAACAAAGTGCATGCATATTTAACTATACATTGTCATATGCACAGCCAGACAGTAAGCACACTGAACAATCATTTCATTTGATTCAATTAAAAGAACTCATAAGATTCATTTGTTTGATAATCGGACTGAACTGGTTACGCTGTATGCTTGTAATCACTAAAACAACTGACTCATAGAAATCATTTCCTTGGGAATCGGACAGTGGTTGCGCTGTATATTTTGATTCAGTAAAAACTAATATTTTTCATGCTGTAATTCAGTAGTGGTATCATGAGATATCAGGTTCTCTGTCTGAATCGGTTCTCCATGAAGCCTCTGGCTCAAAGAACTTTTAATGGGTCCTCTCTTTAGCGCCTGGTTACAGTACCTACAAAATCAAGTTATGATACATGATAGTTTAGGTTCTAAACTACACATTTGAAATTACCCTACATGTATTCACAACAGTATTTAATGTAAATACATAAGTGATAAATATCTAAATATTTTTATTATTAAAAGAACAAAGTAATGTTTCAAATACTTAGTAACATTTTATCAAGTGATAGAAATTATGTCCAATTTGTTTTATTGTGTACTATATAGTAATCAATTGTATACATATTTTAAATAAATGTAATTTGTGTGTACTTAGTATTAAAGGTGCTAAAGAGGATGTTTTGTTTTATACATTTTTGCAATATTACTTGAAACTGTCTTCACTAACTGATAAAAGACTATTTATTATGTGCACTGAAAGGAATAATATTAATATACATCATCTGTGCACGAGGTAGGGCCTTAAAAACATCAGCCAATCGTTTACGCGATCATCGCGTAAACGATTGGCCCTCTGGCTTGTCAATCACTGCCATTATGTTCCTTGTGAGAGAGGTGCGTGGATTGGCCCTCTGGCTTGTCAATCACTGCCATGACGTTCCTTGTGAGAGACGTGCGTGGCTGCGCGCTCCAGTAACTTTTCACAGGCGCCGCATGCAATGTTTTTGACAGGAGACAGGAGTAACAACTGCAGATTATGAGTTAACTGCGGTGAGTCCGTCATAATGAATCCACTAACACGACACAGCGAATGCCGGTGGTAAACACTCGTGTTCCAATACTCGTGCACAAGTTTTGGGAGGCGTTCCCTCGAAATGAGCTGTGAAGGAGGGGGGTTGTTCTTACGCATGCGCTCATTTCAAAAACTCAGTAACAGTCTTTGGTTTCTCAGTCGACGAAAATATCCTCTGTAGCACCTTTAACTGATAGTTGATGAGACCAAATTTCTCAACAGTGATGCAGTGAGTCCCCTCAGTAGTAGTGCTGGAGTATTTTAATGTGATGTTACATCCGCATCAGCCAAAGAATGTACATGAGAACCATTAACAAGCCATTCACACTTTATATTAGGTGTCTTTAACTACTATGTACTTACATCAATAATAATAATAATAATTGTTAGATACAACACACTTATTGTGTTCATTTTGGATGGCAAAACAATTTTGCTGCTATTGAGATGGGATACGGGTAAGTTTAGGCACAGTTTTGGTGGTATGGGTAGGTTTAAGTGTGGGTAAAGGTGTAAGGGATGGGTCAACAGTGTAATTATAGTTGTAACTAAAGTAATTAATTGCAGCTGTAATTACATGCAGGTATTTTTTAAATATAAGGATACATTTACACGACAACGATGTACTAAAAATGAGAACGTTTTTTCTTTGTACAGATGACAACATTATCAGAAAAAAGATCCCTGTTCACACGGATTTGCGAAAATGAATAAAAACGTTGTATTATGCATGCCAGTAGTTAGCGATGTCACTTTGTAACGAAAGACTACATGCTTGCACACATATACAATCTTTTACAGAGTACTCGCACCAAACAGGTATGTCTATTAGGGGTTGAACGACTTCAGATTTTTTAAAGTCAACATTTTATGCAATTAAAGTCGAGTCGACTATTTGATGATGAAGTCCTTAATTGACAAATATGGGACCGTTCACACAGAATGCATTTTTCCATTCCACTGTGCTACTTTTCCATAGTTTTTCTATGTAAATGCACACTATATGACCGATGCGCTCGCGTCTTGCGTCTTTTGCAGCGTCTCACGCATGACACGGCATTCTAAAAATGCGGTGCTCAAGTTTAAATAAGCTCAACTTTTATAAAACGTGTCTCGAGACCTTGCGTTTTTTCCCTATTCCACTGCCCGCATTTCATATTTTTGAAAGCAAAAATGCATTCTGTATGAACGACCTTGAGCTGAGACTGGAACATGGATTGCCTTGTGATGGTATAATCAAACATATCGTGTGAAGCGCTCTCGGAGTATGCATTTATTTGTCATTCACTCTAGGATACGGAGCGTAAAGGTGGACTTAAAAGTTTTTTGAGCTGTTGCGCCCTCTATAGGCCATGATCAGCAACTAGTCAATGTCGTGCTTAAAGCGTCATCATGGCAGAGCGTTAAAGTGTTAAGTCAATTAGTCTGTGCAACCTCTAATGCCATAGACTAATCACAGATTTGCGTTTTTGTAGTTTACACAGAGATGATAAGAGTATTGTAAACTGGCACTTTGAAACCCGTTTTCAAAAGTATGCGTTTGCCATTGTTGTGTAAAAGAAGTTTTCATGTAAACGTAAAAGTTTTTTTTCGAACTTGGTGCACATTCTCGAACGTGAATTTATTCGTGTTCTTGGCTCCCAGCTGTACTTAAGAACATGTCTTATGAACATATTTCATGCTTTGCCTGACTAAGTCATGTTGTACTTCATGACTTAAAGAACCTCATCCTGGTGTTCACGCTTAATGTTTTCTGCATCAGACATGTAGGCCAACTGAAATAAATCTTTCACTAAATGTCAAAGGCCTTTTAATGAGTGTCTGCTAAAGTTTGACCTTACAAAACTGCTTCATCCTGTAATGTGAACAAGAAGCATACACAGTTCAATTAGATCTGTTTCAAATCTGTATGGCTCCTAATACAAAAACTTTGTAACAGAACTTAAATGGCCTCTTGTTCCTGGAAAATGCTGTCCATTCCAACCTGCGTCCACTGGCATGAACACAAACACAGGCTCAATTTTCGAAAAATATTTTTTCAACAGTGCAAAAACAAATAAAATATGATATCTAAACCTTCTGCAATAAGGATAAACCTCGGAAAATGTTTATGAAAAATAATCACCAGGACAACACACGCATGTGGTGTTTACACTGACGCCAGTGTCGCAGCTATCCCACATCTCCGACAAACACTGGGGAGGGGGCGGTCGGCAAAACAGGAAATATCTTTTGCATATTATTTTAAGTAACTGTTCAAATTTCATTTCAGAATGGTAATCCACAAAACAAATATGTAGAGGCATATTTTAAAAAGGGAGGCTCTGCTTCAATTTCCTATTGTGGTGCAGAATGTGTGTTTACTCTTTGTGTCTGTTTGAATTGATTTGCACAGCTCGGCAGACAGCGGCTGAATGCTGCGACCAAGAATCCATCATCTCATGTGATCTGATAGTTCTGCAGTATTAGATTGATTTTCCTCTCTCCTCTCATCTTTCCCTGTCTCTCGCTCTCTTTGTCTGCTTTCCTACCATTGGCGACGTTAACAAACATGCCAAGTTACCTGTCTCCCCATCTGCTAAGATAGAAACACAGTCCCTTCTGTCATGAACAACAGATTAAGTTGTGAGAATAAAGGCTAAATCGCTCACGGTTGTGGGTTATTCCTTGATGCCAAACTTTACAGAGTGCAGATGTTTTTACTCGCAGAACCTAAATGATCATCTTGGAAATTTATTTTTTTTAAATATCCACATTATGTATTCATATTCCTGCTGGATTTGGCCTTGAACTGCTGAGAGAACAGACACAAGAGAAGGCTTAACTTTACAGAGCCATCTTAAGACTCTCGTCAACTCCTCAGAGCCATCGTGTGATCTCCATCTCTCTTTCTCGCTCAAGCAAAGTTTAAAAACACCCGTCACAGATTCAAAGCAGGGACTCAGCAGTAGCCGGGCGGGCGATCACCTCTCTGGCATAACTATAGGGAGAGGAAATGGAAAAGAGGAGATTTTTAAAAGCTCAAAGATTCTCTCATCGCTCTTCTTTAACCGTCAGCGAAGGCAGCAGAGACTGTGCGCAGGTATAAGCCCCACTCCTGCGTACCTGCGACTTCTATTTTAAGCCCTCCCTTCCGTACGGCATGTCAGACGAGCCCGAAATCCCTGCTAATACTAGTTACCTCTGAAACATAGATCTTACTGTTTGGCTTTTAGCTTTGACAAGTTATTTCCTACTCCCTTTGAAATAAAAAAGTGGAGTGTTCTGACACCGACTTTACGTTTTTGAGCTCATTAAAGCTGGGATCTGCCTCAATGCTACCTGGATTTTTTTTACAGGCGCGATAAGCCAAATTAATATGAACTCGTCAGGGCCACTTAAAATGCTTCTTGTTATCCAAAGCCCTGAGCTCCTGCAACTTATCACACAGCCACTGATATCCTTTAAACTAGCAAGGTGCAGTCCTTTAATTAAAACTAGTAACATTCCCTTGGAAGAGGAGGAAAGGAAATGTAGAGGGGTGGACTCCATAATTTATCACAGGCTGGAGTTAAAAGGAAATGATTTCGCAAACTAAAGCAACAGCTAATACCTCTTAAACTGACACGCGGCGGGCTTCTGCGTTCAAACGGGCCGGCAAAGAAACAAAGTCCCTGAGGATGTGCATCATACGCTAAGCTGTGAAATACTACGTGTAGTATGTTCTCCGGCGCAACCCTTAAAACTGGCACCAAATGAAAATGGATGTGTGCTCTTCCTTTGTGCTACCGAGCCGAGAGATATATCTTTATAATATCAACCATATTTTACTGATAATAAAAAGCAAAGCGCCACATTGCCACCGGAACACTTAGCTAACGTAGAGGGGAGAGGCGGCCATAGAAAACAATGTAAATCAATCTGAGTAATATTGCTTTAAACTTAATGCAATATACTCACTGCAAGTATAGCCGTCCTAATGTGCATTTACATACTGGAGACACAGGCGTATACAGCGTACGAGTACATATCCCTAGACATACAGACATCCATAAACACACACTGTCGCAGGGACACACACTCGTACGCACTAGAAGTCTATTGAGTATTTTTTTTCTTTGCCAAGGAGCTCTGAGGATAATACAATTCTTTTTCTCTCTCTCTCTCTCTCTTGCTCTCTCTACTTTCTTTACAATACATCATTCAGTTCTGCCTTATGCCTGCATGAAATTCATTTTCTAATGGAAATATTTGTTTTGTAAATCAAATATGTATTATGCACAGAATGCAAAGCACAAATTAAATTATGTTAATGAAATGAAAGAGATATGAAATGCATATTTCATGGACAAAACATAACCCCAGCGAACAGCCATTTCTTGATAAAAATCTTTAAACACAATCTCATTCAGAGAAAGACATATTGCTAAGGCAGATAGCACCTCATTAAAATGGTCTCCTTTAATATCAGTGCTTAGTATATATAGGATTGTAAATAACCACTGGGGACGAGGAACCAATAATGAAATACTGTCTTTAATAGCTTGCCATTGATGTCAGCATAAAAAGTGCGTAGAAGAATATTGGAAATTGGGTGCGCACACACATAGAGTCAAAAGCTGTAAATGATTGCATATTTAAATAGAGCTGACTAAGGCAAAGATGATATAGATATAAGTAATAGGCAAAATATTATGCTGACCTCACATAATTTAACTAAAAAAAAAACACTGTTTTAAATTTTATATTGGTTACACTTAATGAATAATAGATTCCTCGGCTGTTGTTGTGCACCGCCTGATCTTAATAATAATAATATAATATAAAAAAAATGCCTGAAAGAAGAGAAATGGGCCCGCTCTGCCCAGCTGACTCACAAATGAACTAAACTGGCTTTTCAGCAGAAATAAACACGGCAAGACATACCAAAATCGAGAGCCAGATAGATGCCCACGGCTTTGATTTGATGGCGGTGAGACTAGAGAGGGTGGGGTGCTTGACCTGGCTTATTCTGCTTAATGCTAAATATCTTAATTGCCCCACAATATGCACTTACCAGCTGCTCCAAACAAAGCATGGATTTAAACCTAAATAATACCCAGCTGAGGTCTGCTGAGATTTTTTTCCCTCTCTCAGCCTCTTGTCACATGATTGACAACACATATATGAGTGCAATAAGGCATGTGCATCCAACCTGCAGGTGCACGGCCTCTTGAATTCCTAAATGTGATTTTTTTCTTTTAAATTGGAGTATGCTCTTAAGACTTAAATACTTGTTTACAGTAAAAACCTGCAACTTAAAAAACAGATCGGCCCCCCATGAGAATATGAATGAACGGTGTTTCTCATACTTTACCCATGGCCCTGATACAGTATTAAGTCAGGTTAATTATTAGGTTGGTTTTTTTTTGGTGGTTTTTTTGGGGGGGGNTGGGAGAGATTATACCATTAGGATGGACATATCATAATCTTTTCAATTTTTGCTGAAATATGTGCAGCTTTCCCCCCCTTAAGCTGTCAAAGCCATCCTAAAGGTTTTATCCACAACAAATAATCTGATTAACAGATTTTAATTGTGTTTTCAATAATTGTTATTCTGCATTTATTTAGCTGGGAGCTGAGAGAGATTGAGCACAAGGGGAAACGGATAAATGGTGGGATGGGGAAAAAAAACAGAGGTGATGGTGGCTGAAGTCAGGCTGACGAAGGATGGAGACCTGTCGGAGGAGGTCACCACACACAATCTCATCACATCAGCCTCACATTACACACCTAATTTCCACCCTTCCAGCTTTCTTCCTCCATCTCTTTGTGTTTCTCCAGCCCTCCACACCTGACTGAAAACAGGCCAGTCACCTGCTTGTAGCAAAACAAGTTAATGCTCAAGTTACATTTTTTGTAAGCATCACTTTAGTGTTTAGAGGTAATCTAAATTTATTTTTGATGGAAAAAGTAGCTGTTCAAGTATATTTAGATGCATTTTATACCACCATTCTATAACAGCTAGCAATTATAGTACCTGACTGAGAAGTTGAGGAATAAAATATGTGAAAACCAACTTGAAGTGAAAACGCATTTGTTTTGCTTCTTTTTTCTTGATTTTGACACTATAAATCAGTGGTTCTCAACTGGTTTTGCTTCAAGACCCAGACTTTACATTAGACAATTAATGGCCCAAAAATGCTGTTAAAATCCAAAATGAAATGAATTAATATTTCCATGAACTGCACAGGCTTATAAACAAAAACAGAAGTTTGATTTACCAGAAGGAAGAAACACTGGGCAAAATATTTAATTAGTATTCACCATATTACCAAGCAGAAATTTTGACTGGAAGTTAATAAACCTGTTTAACTATTCTAACTATGCATGATTATATGCTTAATTTTCCAGTTCTCACTACCAATTTCAATACCACAGCAACAACAAATATGTTATGGAACTCAGTCCTTTACTTCAAATTACTTAATTGCATCATAATAATGTTAATAACAAAAACATAATTATTTTCAATTAACATTATTTTGTTTTTATTTTAGTTCCAACCGTTACTTTTGACATTCCTAGTTCCTGAGATTTTATTATTTGCATGTAGCTTTTTTCCCCCCCTACAGCCCGTAACCATTTTTGGTCACAACCAACCAGTTGAGAACCACTTATGTAGTTTCACAGCAGGTGACAGAAAACATCTTTAGCCTCTGTAGGCTACAGTATCAGCCAGAAGATGAAGCCTGATGTTTTCAAATGTATTTAATTGTAATTTTCTAGTAAACATATTACACATAACAATATCTGTAGCAGACAGACACACACTACAATCTGAGAGATTTAACACCCAAACTCCCAGAGTTATTTACAGTTACACAAAAAGTGTTGCACCCACCTTCACTACAGTTTCGGAGTTTGCAGACAATAGCCTTTTTGATCAGAATTAACCATCTTTGACGATCTGTGTGGATTTTATTTTTGTTTAGTCTTTTAAAATGTAGCCTAGAGACCTCTAAAAAGTTATGCAACATCCTGTGAGAAGCATCAAAAATGTGCTGGCAGTTCTGTGCATTAGGAAAGCGTGTGGGCCATATGAAATTATGAGTTACAGACACATGCCTCCTTGTATCATATGATAAAACCCCATTTTCTCCAAAAGACCATATCTCACCCATGTTACATCCTCCCACCATACAAGCCCACCAGCTGCATGCTGCTACAGCTGACACCTTTTACAACAACCATCATGCTCCATATGTCCCCGTCCCTTTCTCTCTCCCACTCTCACGTTGCATCTTAGGAGTTCCCACAAAAAGCAGTGGTTTGTGATGACTGGACACACTGTGTGAGGTGCAGGAGCGCAGAATAGCACAACATACCAATAATCCTCCTTTACAGTCTAAATATGGCACTTGAAGAGTTAGATGCAAAAGTTGAAATGGGATCAGGGATAGGCAATTAACACCGCACTTCAAATCTCCTTTAGGCTGTGGAACAGGGGAGAGGAAGAGTATAGGAGAGCAATGCTGAATATGATGGCAGAAAAAGGTGACCTTGTTAGGTAATTAACATCTCTCTCCAAGTTTAATTAGAAAGGCTACATCAATTCAAAATAAGAATAAAAGGAGTGCGGCAATCAAAAAAGAAGACAGAGAAACACTAGCGTCTGTATATAAAATGCTCATTTGATTGTATAAAAGCATTAAAAATGCACCTGTTCGTGGATAAATTGCTTCACTCACTAGAAATCCTCAGGGGCCAAGTGCTTTTCAAAATAGCATCAAGTGTTAAGATGCTATTTACATGCGTTGATACATTGAATGCAAAGCCAGGGAAAAAAGAAAAAGACAGCAAATTATTTTTGCATGTCTCAGTCCTCTTGTTAAGATTCAAAACAATGCTTCAAAACTTTCCTGATTTGGGGCTCTGGGTCTCTGTTGGCCCGTTCTTTCCCTGCCAAAGCCTGCCTTAACCCCCTTTAGTGTTGAGCAAACAATCTCCTCCCGCTCACAATAACTTTGAAGGAAGATGTTTTTGTTTAAGTCCCAGAGCCGTTATTGGCATCCGGTCCAAAAATAAAAGCGCATTCTCGTCGGAGGCTGACTGACGGGTGGTTGACAGTCCGCGTAGATGAGCCGTATATTCATCAGATGTTTAATTGAGACAGGGTGCGCAGGTCGCCAAGTTAATGTAGCAGGGACGATGCAGGATTTATAATGATGATTGATGGTGTGACGGCATCGGCCTGACTATGAGCGCTCTGCGCTGGTGGGTCCGACATTGTGGACAGACCGGAAAGACGTTGCTAACGAGGGCTGGATCCTATCTACTTCCTCCTGTCAGTCAGCTCAACTCGTCTGACACGACAGGTCTGACCTCAGGATCGGCACAGACACGCGACCATGCCTGTCGAATCAGACAGTGCACAACTGTGGATAGTGGATATTCGAGGTTTAACACAAACCTCTGTGTGTATGAGGACATCTTTGGGTGAATGATGAAATATAAAACGCTAATATGTTGCACTGGTACATATGAAGTAAATCTAGCTGAAGCTAAGGGTCCCACTATCCTCAGTCACAGCTTTTTTGAGTTTAGTGAACTTCAGGACTACATATATTGCGCAAACTTATTTTTTTAAAGTTAGACTGGTGGTTCACTTAACCCCTTATTTATTTTTTCATAAATAGTGTTGGATGGCAGGCGCTTTACAAATGTTTACTGAAGTTTTGTTCATACTGCTCATCAACAGAAAATAGCACAGACTAAAAGAGTTTAGATTTAAGAAACCGTTCATTATTAATTTTGTCAATTCAGAGCTAGTGTCTACACAGCTGACCTGTTTAAAACCTCAATAAGTTGGGCTAACTCAAAAAATTTGAGGTAATAGGGTTAGGGTCAAGTTTTGAGTTTGTCGTACTCATGCGTGTTAATTGCGCCTAACTTGAAGTTCTGAGTTAGCTAACTCATAGATTTTAATAGCAATTAACATAAAAGATTGTTAATTAACTTTATGTTGTGTTCTTGCAAATCAAATGAGTTATTTACTTCACTGTAAACCCTAATAACCCAATGTAAACCCCACTTGTCACCATGATGGTAACTCTCCAAAAACCCACATTAACAGAAACTCTTCTAAATTAGCATAACAAAACATTAATCACTACTAAATCTCCCTTACTATTAATATTGCACAAAACAAAACAAAAAACATTATATAACACTTAATTTTGGCATTTACTCTCCCTTTCGAGTGCCATGGGCAAAGCAAGCTGGGAAATAGAAATCCTTGCCCAGTTTCAGTTAAACTTAAGTTAGTCTAAATTAAAAGAAATGAGTTCATACAACTCAAAACAATGAAACAGTTCAGTTTACTTGAAATATGTTAGTGCTGTAAACTCAAAACAAAAAGAAAGTGCTAAATACTCATAACAGTTAGCTAATTTAATTGAACTAATTTGTTCAATTTAAGTTTGTCCTACTCAAACAAATTAAGTATTTTGAGCGTTCGGTTTACAGTGTGTTGTAGCTTATCTATGTTGTAGACACTGAACGCAGTAAAGGCATGCAATCAGAGAAGCGCTAATTAAACATCTGTTTCGGTCATTGATTTCGGCCCTCCAAAACCATTTCAGCCTAAAACCGAAAATAGCTGTTTCGGTAGCCGAAATTTTGGTACATCCCTAACAAAAATATGTGAGGCTTAAGCCCTGGAAGCCCACTTCTAAAATCCCCCATGGTGGACAAATAGCTAGGTCTGTCCAGTTAAAAAAAAAAAAAAACTCTGATTAATGTAGAAGTTTACATTGGAGCTGTGGCCTAGCAGTCTGCACACATACTTTCACATATTCAGCCAAAGTGCTCATACAAGCAATGGGATCATTTCCTGATTCCATTCCTTCCTCTTCTCCCTGTCACTCTACTTTTTAAAATGGCAAAAAGGCCAAGAACAAAATAAAAACTTTCATGATCACAAGAGGGGTTTTTTAAAGTAGAGACAAAAATAAACAAATCTAAAATGATAAGACTGTGAACAGCACAATCACTGCGAAAACGGATCAGTCGTGTCGGCACTTGTCCCTCATAAAGTGCGCCGTGTGGCAGGTACACGAATGTGGAGGGGTTTGTAATTGCCTACAAGTGATGCACTAATAACGTGACAGTAACCTCAGGACCTCTCAAGAGGGCTTTTTTTCTCATTTTCAAAAAAAAAAAGAAGGGAAAAAGAACACCAAACGGAGGGAAAAACGAGAGAGGAGAGGAGGGGGAAAAACAGACTGACAGTGAAAAGGCTAGAGAAGAACAAAACCACTCCACCTTGCAGGAGTTCGGGGTCCGATTGGCGGCGCTTCATCCAGCAGCAATTATATCGTCTAATTAGAATTGGACAATTTCTTGTTTGAAGTATAAAGAAATGACAAAGGAGGGCATGTGAAAAGCTATAATTCAGAACGAAACAGCATTAAAAATCCAGCCTAATCCCGCTCTAGCATGTGCCTCTATGATAACATAGAGTGCAGACTATGTCCTCGATTCTTTCTTTCTCACTCTCCCCACTTTTTTTTTTCCTTTTTCGCCTTTTTTATTTTATACCATCTGGCCCTCTCATCTCTGACATAAAAAAAGAAAACTAATTCATGTTCGGAGTCATCCACATGATGAATAGTGTAGGTCCAGGTGCTATGAGTGTAAAAAAGGAAAGTGGAGGGAAAGAGAGGGAGGGTAGAGGATGAGAGAGAATTATATATGTATATCATCTCCCATTGTACACAAGGGTGATTTTAAACTGCGTTCATGATTAAAGCGAGGGCTTACGCTACAGTATATTCCTCACTGCAAAGTGATCGTAATTAGATATTTAATCTGTAATCCAAAATAGCCCATGATGCCAAAGACAAAAACGGTGGAAGATGAAGGGATGGGTGAGAGATGATAGAGGGAGGCAGAAAAAAGTGCCTTTTTTCTATCATATGAAGGTCACAATGCGATGTGATTGTTTGCCTCAGTGGAGGTGAATTATGTCACCCAGACAAGCTTTTAACCCATGTTACCTTCATTCTCTCTCTCTCTCACTCGCTCTCTCCCTCTCTCTTCTTTAAACAGTTTTCTATTGAAGAGGATTCAATCACCATAATGAATCTGAGGCCAGGCAGCAATCTTCTCCACAGAAAGAAATTCTAAAAGGTTATAGAATTTGTAAAATGAACAGCGCGGAGGAAGTAAATGGCAGTGTGTGTGTGCGTGTCTGTATGTATATGCATGTGCGGGGTGAGGGAATCAATTATTGCAGGACACAAGGCAGTCATAATATTTAGCGGCCCTCATTCACTTTGCTCAGGTAGGCTCAAACACTGCCGCTTGTACAGGAGGTGAGGTTTATTTTTAGAGAGAGAGAGAGAGAGAGAGAGAGAGAGAGTGAGAGTGAGAGTGTGTGTGTGTGTGTGTGTGTGTGTGTGTG
>RJVU01047928.1:1394088-1404638 GCA_003731715.1 Anabarilius grahami | reverse complement strand
AGAAGGAGGCTGGCACTGAAGCGTATGAGGGAGGCGCCCCTGACTGAGTCTCATAATCATATGCTAGATTAGGTTAAGTGGTGCACAAACCCGTCAGTAATTCAGCCCACTGTCTCCCAGGGAAACTGATTCACTCCTCCCCCTCCTCCATCATCCAAACGCCACGAGAGAGACACACACACGGTAAACACTTAGCCGGAACGGGTATGTATGAGGGCACGAACGATCCCCCATATGTGATCAATGCGCCCGTCGGTCTTCCGTCTGAGCTCCGTCATGTATGAAATGACTCCATCTTGGAATATTTCGAAGGCTGGGTTGGATTGATTGATTTGTGTTATTCTGAGTGGAGTGTTCGCTTACTCCATCTTCACCCAAAAGCCCTCATACCATGGCACCTAATGTTCCGTCAGTGCTGTCGATCCGCTGACGGGCCCGTCGTTAACGCCAGCGACGGATGACGAGGGAACGCGTGACATCAGATAGTAGCCCGGCGAAGGGAGGGGTCACGGAGGAAAACACCTATCCTCCATGTTCCTACATAATGAACTCTTAAAGAAGGTTGCTGGCTGTGCGGAGAGCCGCGGGAGCCTGGAGCTCATCAGTGTCAGTCCTGAAAAGGTTCCGGAATGAATGAGTGCGAGGAATCAAAGGGAGATTACACGTCTGACCATGTATCATCCTCGATATATTGAACGGCGCCATTGTGTAGATAGAGCGCTTATAAAAAGTGGTATTGTGCCGGCCTGAAAGACTGTGTGGGCTCTCTGCATGACTAATCTGTCTCCTCCCATTATTTTATTCAATCTTCGCTGACTTTATGCCTTTGACATTTTTGCTACACTCAGTAAGTTTGAGTTGAATGGACAATTTTAAAGATTTTTTTAAAGGCATTTGCCAAGGCGGCCCGTGCGCACAGGGAACAAAAAAAGAGGCTATCTCTTTGTTTCAATGCATAATTTATTACTAAAAATGGTCTTTTGACTAATTCCAGCAGGCAGGGTGAGAGTCAGAACATGTTCTTTTCCACTCAATGCTGAAAGGCGCATTGGATTTTTCAAGTGAAAACATTTGATAATGCCTCGCTAAGAGATGTCTCTCTCTTAGTTCTTCCGTTCAACTCTTTCAACGTGCATATACGCGCAAACAAAAATACACAAGTCTAAATGAATAGCAGTTTGGGGTCTGCTATAGATGCAATGCTATTTATATTCCTAACCAAACTGCTAAGAAAACAATTCAGAGTCAATGAGCTGTTTTTGCATTCATAAGCATAACTGATGTGCTCTGAGAGATTTATACAAAATCGCACAAAACACACACGCACACACGCACCTAAGGGCTGTGAAAAAGAAAAAAGGAAAGCAATTCGACTTGTGGTATACTGCCAACAAAATACAGACACACAAGCACAAACGATGCAAAGACTTCCTCAAAAGTGATTTGTACGTATACACGTGAGCGACAGCCACAGCAACAGGCTGATAAAACACAGAATAGGACGGTCACTGGCATTAAGAGATTAGCTTAAGTCCAAAAGCAATCATCATCTGAATATTTGATTATTAATCTGTCCTGTTAAATTGATTATGGTAATGCTGAGGACAGGTGGGATCGGGTACAGCACCTGGCCACATATGGTGGCCGCACACAAACACACACACACACACACACTCCTGCTACAGTACGTTCTGCCACAGCCATCATTACACCACATCAAATGTGTGGACTCATCTCTCTCTCTCTCTCTCTCTCTCACAGGTGAGAGATCCCTTCAGGCCGCAGGGCATGGTGTACTTGCAGCCGTGAAATCAGGTTACAGAGAGTGAATGAGCTGAGTGTGACTGTCAAACACAGCAAAACACACCGAGAGACAAGTGTGCTTTCCTCTGACTTGCAAAGGAAACATTTATGAATGGGACAGTAATAATGTGGAGGAAGTAATAATATAACACAAACAGTGCCCTAAACATACATCAAGGCACAGTAAATGTGTCACAGAAGGAAAAATGATGGTATCAAAAGACCTTCACTTCCATATTATGGCTTTTGAATGTGGCCTCAATGAGTTTTAAAGAGATTAGGGGGCAAATGTTAGACAGAATAACCCTTCCTCATTTAAAACAGTCTACAGATATATCGTAAAGATGCATATTCGGTAAATTTTTGTTGTGCTGGCTGATATGACAGTTGTCTTGGTCTTGTACTGACACCTAGCTTTGTGAAGGTGGCAACATGATTCCGATGACAGTGTAGAATTGCTCTATTTGCAGTGAGCCATGATTAATTTATTCAGTAAGTGGAACTGTCCACAAACCTGCGTGATTACCGAGATAAACCGAGCAGTATTTAGCTGGTCATGTGATTTCAACATGTCAGTGCCCATGAGGCGACCCACTCTATGTAAACTCCATGTTTTTATTAAGCTACTGATTTGACAGTCTTCATCTCATTTGAATGTACCTGATTTTTGTTTTTATTTGCTTTTCATTTCTTTGTGTAATAAAGAAAAAAAAAATTATTACTGAGTGAACCTTGAAATCAAATCAGTCAACTGCAACTAAGTGATACAAAATGTGACCAGCTAAAAAATAAAAAGGTAAACCACTCCTTTAGATTTTTAAGCAAAGTATATATTTAATGACACCTCTAAAAAAAAGTGACAATTATACTTTTTACAATTTAATAAATAATTATGTCTTTAATAAGTGTATTTTTCTTTCTTGCTGTGGCAGAACATTCACATGTCTAAATTTGGTCCATCCAATTGAGTCACACCTTCTGTAGAACATTTGCTTAATATAGAAAATCATCTACCCACCCTCATGTCACTCAAAACTTGTTTTTTTTGTGTGTTTTTTTCCCCCTGTGGAACACAAAAATATAATATTATCAAAATGTGAAAGCTGCTCTTTATCATATTTGTGTGTGTGTATATATATATATATGAATGAAACCAAAATTTATCCAGACACCTTGAACATTTCATTCATTAATACAGTTTATTCATAGTTTAAAAAAATGGTAATAAAATATGACATGATCTCAGAGTTAAACTGTGTCAGAAAAAAATTATCTTAATTATGTCAGATAACACTTAAGCAAAACATGGTCTGGTCAAAGTGTCTGAATAATTTTTGGTTCCAAATTTTTATCAATTTTACTGGTAGTCCACTGCATGAAGAATTATTGGGTATAATATGTCACAGTTTAATTTATTTTGCTATCCTCACTTACATAAATGAACTATAGTGTCCTGCACCCACTAGTAAAAATATATAAAAAATGTCTGAATAATTTTTGGTTTTATATATATATATATATATATATGAATATTTCACTGGAAAAAGGTTTCTTTTTTATAACAATGTATTTGCAAACTGCTCGGCCCTGTATCTAAACCTCACCGCCATGTCTATAATTCCATATTTCCACTCTGCAAATGAAGATACTGTTGGCCAATCCATCCACATGCACATGTGGTCTGTGTGTGCATGTGTGTGCGTGCGCGCGCGCAAGCAGCAGGTGGAGTTCTGAGTTGATGAGCTTGTCATAGCTTATTATGTCACTGTGAGGCTAGCCTTCAAAACTGACGGCAGAGCTACAAGAGCTCTTACACGTCTGTCAACACACAGTGGAGACAGGCTGTTTCAACAATTTCTCACACACCGAGGCTCATGGGGAAAGCTATATCTTCCCTGTGAGGCAATACAGTTCAGTGCTGCAGGATTTCAGGAATGAGTGGAGTCTGCTTAAAGGCACGGGCGAGCGCTCTTAGACATGAGCACAGAGGAGTAGCTAATCGCCCTGTGATCTTTTAAACACGCTATGCTATGTTCAACGGCAGCTTGAGAACTCATTTAAGGCCTCGGAGGAGAGCGGGAGGGGCGAATGTGCTGAAATTACCCGCCGCTAAACTGCTAAAGTCAGGCTAAAGCGCTGATTTATTCAACAGAGACAAAAGACCAAGGGAGGGTTTTAAGAGATTCATATCACTGCCAGAGTCTCCTCCAAGGAGCTTTGTGTGGAAGTATGTGTGTGTGTGTGTGGTTTGACTGGTCTTTTTTTACACAACTGAAAGCATGCAAGAGAAACTGTAGTTAATATGTACAAGTAGAAGTGTGTGTATGTGTGTCTAAGTGCACTTCTGTCTGTCAACTCTCAAAGCAAACCAAATGACCAACAGGAACTAGTCATTTAGCAGATGCTTGTTTCCAGAGCAATGTACAATACACATATTCATTGTTAACCTCATCAACAAAATTTCTGTTAATATTCATTGGTAAGTAAGCAAGTAAATAAATAAAATAAAATACAAATAAAATGTGCCATGCTCATTTGATGAGAAAATAGTAACAGTGCAAGAAATTGCACTAACAATGTTTTTAGAAGAAAACTACAGAAATAATTTATACATGGGTCATTCCGTGTCAACTCAACTAGAGGTCCTTGGCTCAAATTTTTGATTTTGCTAATATTTTTTATGTTGAAAGACAAACATAAATAGTGGTGAAAGCCAAAATATTAAATGTTACAGATGTATATTTACTGAGTAATCCGCTATTTTGTAGAGGGGGGGTCAAAATGAAAATTTTCACCTGAGATTTGGAGCCAATTTACAAGGGTGTAAAAATTACTTCAGAAAGGTGGCAGCATCATTATTTTATTTTTGCAGAGAGATTGGTAGGTCTATTAGTAAAATATTTTGACTTTAGCAATCTTTGTTTCAGTATATGCCAACGGTGACCGTTTAAAAATGGCAAAAAGCACTTCTTGTGTTTTTTGCCTCAAGTTTGCATGCCTGTAACTCAAGAAGTATTAAAGATATCTTAATACCCTTTTAGATTCTGGTTCTTAACAAACTTTCCTTTTGGTATCTTCATTTTAAAGGCCCTCGATGGTTCAATCCCAGAGATATGGACATGTTAATGCGGCTCCATGAGTAAATTGGTAAATTGTACACATTTTCAGTGGTCAAAAACCAAATGTAGGTCACTTTGCCTATAGCTGATAGTTTTTTTTCTTTCAAAGAGGAATATCTGAAGAACAAATAATGTTGAAACTAGAAATGTATCTCGTGTTTTTCTATCAACTCAACTGCATAGAACATACACGTCTGAGTGCCATAAATATTCCTTTTCCAAAGTTTGCATGCCTGTAACTCTAAAAGTATTTAAGATATCTTAATATCCTTCTAGATTCTCATTCTTAACTAACTTTTCTTTTGGAATCTTCATTCATTTTTAAGGCCCTGTATAGTTCAGTCCCATAGATATTGGGACCCCAATGTCACACAAGTTTCCGAAATTTGGTTGATTTGACACGGAATGACCCATATGTATAAAAAGAATTGATACATACATACATACAAAAATAATAGTACAAATATTATAAATATTGAAATTAATGAAAACCCCATCATAAAATAGTGATTACATTTAGGACATTTTCGTCATAAGACAAAAACTATGACTTAAAACTGTTTAAAATGAACACTGAACATATAGACCATTTTCACTGACTATAATGACACCTTTCCACAGTTATCAAAATCACAAATCTAGCAAAGTTTTTAATATTTTCATTTAATAAAAAACATTAATACACATGTATAACTCTACACTTTGTTATATTACCTTAGTAATATAGTAAATGACAAAAAACAAATTAACACTGCAGCGATTTTGTTTCTAATACAACGGCCGATGGAGTATGCTATCCCAGAATGTTTCTTTTGCTTTTAGAGCAAATACAAATACAAAAATTTTATTTGCTGTTGTCTCCTATTCACCGCTACAGAAGTTGACCAACTATGAAGACATCCGCTTCTGAGAACCCAGGAAATGTGAATAGAGTACATTACAGGAACAGTCTACATGTAACACACTGATGTTTAATGCCTTCTCGAGGGAATAGTGATAGTCCAGTGGGGTTTGGACCTACAACCTTAACCAAACAACATAAACCAAACAGGGTTTTTTGGGCCCCATCAAGCCTCACTAGCTGCTCTCTAAACACTCTTTGAAAATGTCCCAGTACCCTCTTCTCCACCAACACCACCCCCCCCACCCCCCCTCGNGAACGCACATGCTCTCCCAAGCCTCTCCCCAGCATTTGGGTTATTATTACTATTATCATTATTATTTTGGAAAAGCAGCGCTGTGAGCGTATTGCGTCAGGGCCCCGTAAACAAATCTATTATTGGTGATGAATTGTATAATAACACGGGCATAATGTGTTTTTCTCACACTGAAGTGTTTTGAGGTGCTGAACTGGAAAAAGTCCCCCGTCTGTAAAATTTGAATAAACGCACAGAAGACAGGAGAATATCATCAGCTTTTCTATGGCACTGCCTTGTGTGAATTTGCTTTGGTTTACACTTACACTTACATATTATATATAATAAGAAAAAAAAACAAATTAGTGTAATAAAAAGGAGGAGAAAACTACAGTACCATTCAAAAATTGGTAAGGTTTTTTTGGTACGCTCTTATGCTCATTACTCCAGTCTTCAGTGTCACATGATCCTTCAGAAATTATTCTAATATGTTGATTTGGTGCTCAAGAAACATTTCTTATCATTATCAATGTTGAAAACAGATGTGCTGCTTAACATTTTTGTGGAAAATTATCATTTGTTTTAGGGATTTTCTTTAAAGAAAATAAAGTTAAAAATGGCACTTATTTGAAATTTAATTTTTTTTTTAATATAAAAAAATATATAAATGTCTTATACTGTCACTTTAGTCAATTTTATGTATCCTTGCTGAATAGAATGTATTTATTTATTTCAAAAAATAAAATAATAATAGACCATAAACTTTTGAACAGTAGTGTACGTTGGTGCCCTGTATTCTTGACTGCCTGCAAGAGTATTGAATACTAAGTTTTAAGCACATTCAACTTCTTGTGCAACAGCTGACCCAATGAGAACACTGTACAAGAACACTTATGGTGTGTTCCATTCATTGTTGACTTAAACGCATAATATTGTAACCAAGAACTATAGGCCACAGACCTAATGTTCACAGTAATAAAAACCCTTCTGAAAGCGCCTTAGTGCTTCTCTAGTTGAATGGTTACTGCTGACTGTAATTGAACTCCATGAGTTAAAATTAAACTTAAAATCATACAGTGTTGGATCAGAGGTCACGCGGTTAGTGCATGTGCTCTGACAAGTCACATGACATCATTTACTCATACTCCTGTTGTCCTAAACCCACATGATTTTCTGTTCCATAAAATTGCAATTTTTTAGTGAATAACTCACTAAACCATTAAATTTAACTCACGTTAAATTTAACGGTAAAACACTGTAAAAATGCTACGGTGAAAAAAGTTAATTGGTTTACAGAAAGTTTCTGTACTATATACGGTGAATAACTGCAATAGATCTAACGGTACATTTAATGTAATTTTTTATGGGAGTGAAAAATAACAAGTCATTGTATAATTTACAGTGAAAAAACGTAAATTGACATTCCCACAATTCCCTGTGTGACACTTCACATTTGATGTATTTTCGTTGAAATAACTTTGTTTCTTCTTAGTTTTTTTCTTATCAGTTACATTAGGGTTTTATGTTACATCTAACACCGTGTCCTAACTACACGCGATGCGATAAGATTCCAGCGACAAGCCATTTGACTGTCCACAATAGACGCGATGCGACAATGAGAAGCGATAAAATCAATCAAAAACCAAAGCCAATCAGAAGAGAGTGTGGGCGGGCTCTCTTGACAAGAGCACAGCAGACACTATGAAATGGGTTAAAATTCATAAATATTACACCATTTAAACATTATTTAAATACATACGGAGTGACTGAAACAATTTTTGTCATAGAATACAGTTGTTTGTTCACATTGAGTTGACAGTTTGAATGTTCTTTTGTCCATTTATTTATTTTCAAAATCTGAGGTGAATTAGCCAGTGTTGTTTTCATTACAGCTAAAAAGCAGGGAACACAGAATGATATTCAAACTCACATTAGACGCTTTTAACATTAAATAGAAAAAGCACATAAAGAGTATCTGATATTATCATTGCCATACTTTGTGTTGCTGTTCCAGCCGCGACGTCGCGGAGAAATAGAAACCGTTACTAAAATAGAATCTTCACCTGTCGCCGTCGCCATTAACATGGAAAAGATACCTTTTTTGTCGTAATATAAGTAATATAATTTTAACCTTATAGTGTCTGACAGGGCAGTCGTGGCCTAATGGATTGAGAGTCGGACTTGTAACCCAAAGGTCATGGGTTCGAGTCTCAGGTCCGGCAGGGATTGTCGGTGAGGGGAGTGAATGTCCAGCGCTCTCCCCACCTTCAATACCACATCTGAGGTGAGACCCTTGAGCAAGGCACCGTACCCCCAACTGCTCCCCGGGCGCCGCAGCAATGGCTGCCCACTGCTCCGGGTGTGTGTTCACGGTGTGTGTGTTCACTGCTGTGTGTGTGCACTTGGATGGGTTGAATGCAGATCACAAATTCCGAGTATGGGTCACCATACTTGGCCACATGTCACATGTCACATCATTCATATTCGCTGAATGGAAAAGAAAATCGGATACATTGTGCAAAATTTCTCCTTTTGTGTTCCTCTGAAGACAGGGAGTCATATAAATTTGGAAAGACATGAGGGTGAGTAAAAGATGATTTCATTGAGAGTAATTTACATTTTACAGGCTTACAGTTTTTAAAGCATTTCACCCAAAGATAAAGCATCCTCTAATGGCAAACATATTTTTTGAGGCACACTGTAAACACGTCTGGACATCTTTTGTCACACACACCCACGGAGCAGATTCATGCATCTACAAAACCATATTACACACTGTTACTCACTGCTTTTCCCCACATCACCCTTACAGAAAACACATACTCTCACACAGTGACGTGGATGGACACCCACACATCCTGGCTTGTGAGCCGGGTGTTAAATGTGGGAAACCATGATGGCAGGAGATCGCTGGCAGGAGTCGAGGACGATCCACAGAGAGAGAACCATGTCATCTTTCTTTACTCCAACCAGCTATTAATGCCACCTCTGATTGGTGCAGTGCTATGGGGCGTTAATGCTTAGACATTTCTAACTCCACTTTTTGGGCAATAATAATTATTTTAAGCTTAGTTTTGCAGTCCAGAGAAAAATATCCTAGCCAGATAAAAGCTTCTGCCAACTGTTTGCATCAGCAGTCAATGTTATCAGTAATTCTAATATAACAACATACCTGTTTTTCAGCAAATCAGTTACGACTATTAGGCTAATGTTACATCACCCAATTAATATTTATGAGCCAGGCTGATACTTTTACATTTACCAGCTGGCAGACAATTACAATGCCATTCAAAATTTTGGGGTTGGTAAGAAAAAAAAAGAAAAAGTTTTTTAAATAAGTCTTTTATGCTCACCAAGGCTGTATTTACTTAATCAAATACAGTAAAAAACAGTAATATTGTGAAATATTAATAGAATAGAATGTTAAAAAGAACTGCAAAAGAACAGTTTATGTTTCACAATTTATGTGAAATAGTTGTTTTTCTTGTCAGCTTTGATTAACTTACTGCATCCTTACTGAATAAAAGTATTAATTTATTAATAATAAAAAAAAAAACTTAACTGACCCCAAACTTTTGAACAGTAGTGTATATACAAAGCAACCTCTACTAGTTGAGCTATTATAAAGACTACTATAGGTAATATATAGGTATAATGTGCATTTTTCATGCAAAACTCACTCAGAATTTCCTTCGTAAGGTGTAATCTACCGCAACAACAACTTGTAGGTCGCCTCCCTGCAGCCTGTAATCTTAGACAGAACTGAAAAGTCACCAGAACATATCTCTGAATCAGTGATTCTTCTTTGCTGAGCTCAGAATATGTTTTTTTTTTTTTTACGCTTAAAGAGTTCATTCACGCTCTCTTTCCCCCACACAAACAAAAACACGCAGGCACACACACACACACACACACACACTGGGTGGAGCAGATGCTGTTTAGCTGTGGTAATTTGAATATATTTTTGGGTCAATCGCGTGCTCGCAAGAGACACATCCACGCCTTCCATGTGCTGAACAATTTAAATTTTTAATACTCCATTTAAATATATGGGCCACCTCTGCGGCAATTTCACAATGCCAAAAGCCCCTCTGATTTATGTGAGCCAAACAAAGCCACGGCGCCACGCTCTGATATCTGCTCTTACCTTCCCTGCTATTGTTATCTTTAAACCATTTCACCTTAAGGAAGAATCAATAAGAACAATTATTAGAAGAAAACACTACACACAGCCGTCTCTCTCTCCTCTATTTTTTTCCCCTTCCTTATTTTCAAACCTCCTGTTTTTCCTCCATTCATCTTCTCTTTCTATCTGTCTCTTCCTCGTTCTGTCTTTCTCCTTGGCAACTCACAGGGTATAATATTTAATTACGCTTTATAATTTATGCAGGTTATCAAAACTGTGAGAGCATCATTTTATGTACATTGGGCAAATTGCTTTTTTCCCCTCCTTTTCTTGAGAATCAAGGTGGGGGGGGGGGGGGCGTTCTTT
>RJVU01047928.1:1341887-1394065 GCA_003731715.1 Anabarilius grahami | reverse complement strand
AGGGTGCAAATGTGAAATGAATAAACAGGGTGGATCTCTTCTTCAAGGCCCTAAATGAGATCTGTAGGAAATAATTTAAACCAGCGATAGGACCATTTATCATTGAAGGAGAAAAAAAGAGAAAGGGAGAAAGAAAAAGAGAGAGAGAGAGAGAGAGAGAGTAGTGCCCCTGGCCCTGACTACTGCAGCCAGCATCCTGCCACCATAAAAGAGCCATTACTGTAAACAGACACTGGTTGTGCCCTGCTACTAGTGAAAGGAGTCTCTACCCAGCTACTTGTGCAGGTAGGGCCTGCATGTGCATCGCAGCTCGGCATATGCAGCTCCTCTGAGACCTGTTGTTTGTCAAACTGCCTTTCTGCAAGACGTGAAAAACTGTCACAATTCACTTTGCCTGCATTTAAGCTAAGGCCTAATGCACAGATCATATATTTTGACGTGTATGCGATTTCATTTCCCGACTGTGTACATTCACTTAAGATATAACCGACAGTGTTTGCATTAATATCCTGCCAAGACGCACTAGGCTGACAACAGCACTATATAGTGTCATTAGTTAGCTTCTTAGTAGCAATACTGTTTAGCATTAATGTCACCAAATATTAGATTATTTTGCATTTTCTTGTTCTTAGTTCTTGTTGACAAATACATTACACAAATGTACAAAAAATATATATATTGTACAACTATCTCTAATACGGCACTGTCATTAGTTAGCTTTTTAGTAGCAATACTCACTCACAAGTGTTTAACACAAACCTCCCCAAATATTAATATATTTAGCATTTTGTTCTCAGAAATATCGTATTAACAGAAACATAACACAAATGCATAACAAAATGAAATTAAATTGTAAAACTGTCTCTAATGTAGCACTATCCAGTGTCATTAGATCGCTTTTTGGTATTAACACTCATAAGTGTTTAACATGAACATCACTAAATATGAAATTATTTTGCATGTTCTTATGTAACCGTCATATGATATTTCTTAGAACAAGTGCAATTTAAATTAAAAAAAATAAACTCCACAATAATCTCTAATGCAGCACTATCTAGTGTCATTAGTTTGCTTTTTAGAAGCAATACTCAAGTTTTTAACATGAACGTCACCAAATATTTATTTAGCATTTTGTTGTTTTTATAAATATCATAAGATGTCAATAAATATTATAGAAATGCGAACAAAACCTCAAATTAAACAGGACACTAATCTCTAATACAGCTTTTGATTAAAAAAAGAAGAAATAATAATATACTTGAAATGGAAATCACTGTAAAACACTTTATCTTTGCATTCCTCCATGACTCAGACCCACTCAATTTCCGCTAGCCTCCAAGTGATGATTTCAGACCAGACTTTTTTTTTTATCTGTCCTGCAAAAAATGTAATTAATTAAAAATACTAATAACAATAATAAAGATGATAACTGGACATGAGTGTTTAGATCAGACCAAATATCACATTTACTACCATTCAAAAGTTACAGTTCAACACTACTGCCAAATGTGGTTTAAATAGACTACCATTTAGTCTTCAGCATCACATGATCCTTCAGAAATGTGTATAATAATTTGGTGCTCAAGAAAGATTTCTTATTATCATCAATGTTGAAAACAGTTGTGCTTTTTAACATTTTGTGGAAACTATGATACTTTTTTTTCAGGATTATTTGATGAATAGAAAGTTCAAAAGAACAGCATTTATTTGAAATATAAATCTTTTGTAACAACATAACTCTTTACTTTCACTTTTGATCATTTTAATATCCTTGCTGAATAAAAGTATAATTTATCCCCTCCCCCAAAAAAATCTTACTGACCTCAAACTTTTGAACAGTAGTGTACATATATATTACATTTAGAACCACATTTGAAAGTGCATCAAATAAGATGCATATTTTTCCTGTTTACATGCATGTGTCAAGATCTGAGAACAAAATAGATAACACAAGAATAAAAAATTAATAATTTAGATGAATGCAGCTTATTTAAATATAGAAAAGTCCTATCAAACTAATCCAGAACAGATATTAACACATATCTGAATATGCACTAAAATCTAGTGACAAACCCTCCGAGAACTTTGAACTTCACCCTGATGTTACGAGGCATGAAAAGGGACCAGTTTTAGCATCTTTGTTTAGTTTAAAGTGCATACTTTAACATTCGTCTAATGCTGGCAGGCTTGTTGAATAGTGCACCTGTGTCTATAATCCATACCTACCCCAGCTGTCTCACCCCAATCCAGGTGTGTCTGTTTCACTGGATGCTACTATTAGCATTGCTAATGATCCAAATCTCCATACTTCTCTATATAATTAGCGGTAAAGATGACAAGCGACATTCAAAAAAAAATCCTGTGCTTTACTTTAGAGTACCGATCAGCTGCAGGAGGAGGAGATAGAAACATATGCAACAACAGAGCTTCAACACTTAGTGGAGGACATAAACACATCTTATAATTTTCAATATTAGCAGCCAGTGACCACAAGCTTAGAATGTTTTTCAAATAAGAAAACAATAAATCTGCCACTAATAACGACAATGTGAAAAGCCCGAAGTCATCGAAGCATAGATTATTTTTATCTTAATTGTATTCAATGCTCTCAAAAAATGGCAACAGGCCATAAACAGCATTATGCTCATTTATAACTGCTTATGATGCTCTTAAGGATTTATTATTATTATTATTATTATTGTTGTAATTTAGAACAGGAGTTTTCAATCTTTTGATGCTACGGACCCCCAAATACGATCATCCTTGTAAGAGTGACCCCAAAATTTAAAAGGCAGCTATATAATTTCATGTATAAAGAACCAATTTTTACTAATACCCAATTTATAATTATTATTATAAATGTGTAAAATATTATTTTAAAATATTTGTTCCCTTTCAAATGGAACTCAACAGCGTGTCATGGCTTGACATTATGGGAACGCTCCGCGTGAGCAGTCTAAAGCACGTTTACACACACCAATCAGTGTTAGGTTGAGCGCGATGACATAGCAACATAATGTAGTACATCACTGAAACCATAAATAAACGCAATGCCAGTGTGTCGCCAGCTTCTTTGTCTTCAGAACCCGCATGTGTGAGCTTGTATTTGCTGCTTTTAGTGTGTTTGACAAAGATAGGAGTTAGATTCCACCATGTAGGGAAATAAGTTCAGGAAATGTGTGACGCTGTGCCTGCGATATTCCACTAGAGGGGACTGACTGCGCTCATTGCGACAAGATTCATCTCTGCAAGTTCCGATCCCACTTTGCTGATGAGAGCCAAGCTCCTGCACCCCGTGGCTTGGGTCCCGAGCCACCTCTGCAACTTCGGTCATGAGGTTCGCAGGTAGAGTTGGTGGACAAGGAGCGAGAGACAGGTGGTTGACAGGTTTTTTCTTACCCTCTCCATCAACTCTACCAAAGAACACCATGACCGAAGTCGCAGAGCCGCCTCTACGGCCGTGGGACCCAAGCCACGGAGTGCAGGAGCTTGGCTCTCGTCAGCCAAGCGGGATCGGAGCTTGTGGAGATTAAACTTGCAGTCACTCCGTTCTGGATCCTGAATCTTGCTCTGCGATATCTTCGGACCAGAACAAGGAACTCATGCTATCTTTATCTGATTCTGAGGAGTTGGATGCAGATAGACAGGTGGGTGGGACAAGCCACGCAATCTGATCCATCTATGGCTGGTCAGCCAGTTGTTTTGCCGGCTTTCTTCCCTCTGCCTCATGAGACGCAATAGCAAGAAAGTCTGCACTTGTTATGTCGAGTCCGTGCTTTGAGAATCTATGGCCACCGCTCAGGACAGTGGCGTAAGTCCTTTCAGCTCCTGTTCTGCTTTGGTGGCCACAATAGAAGCAATGAGGTCACCAAAAAGCGCATCTCGCATTGGATCACTTACGCGATCTCCCTCTCCAATGAGGCGCACGGAATGGCTTCAACTCTAGGAGTTAGGGCCCACTGCACTAGTAGTATCGTGTCTTCTAGAGCTCTTGCTAGCGGTGCACCATTGCAAGATGTTTGTGCTGCGGCAGACTGGTCCTCTCCGCACACATTCATCAGGTTCTACAGTCTGGACATGGATTCAACTCCAGGGTCTCAGGTCCTTCAGGGTTAATCTGGTCTAATCCCGCACTCACAATTGTCTGTGCTGAAACACAACTTTGTGGGGCAGGCATTGTCCAGTGGCGTGGTGGAGTTGGAATTAAAGTCCCCATAGCGTCAAGCCATGACGCGACGCTGAATTCTATTAGAAGGGGAAAATCTCAGCTTACGTATGTAACCCGGTTCCCTGAGAGTGGAACGAGCTGTGTCGGCATGCCATGCCCCCGGCTATGCCTGCGCGTCTTATTCCAACAATTAAAATCTGGCGACACTCTGGCATGGCATCTATTTATGGTTTTTGTGATGAACTATGATACGTCATCATGCTCAGCCAATCACAGAAATGTCATGTTAACAGGTGCTTCAGACACCCCAGCTCACACGGTCTCGTTCCCCTCTTATTTTATTTTTTGTTGTTGTTTCTTTACTCACTACAGTACTATACTGTTTATGTATTATTTAAAGGTGCAATATGTAATATTTTCTGTCCGCTAGAGGTCGCTAGAGGCCTATTTAAAACAAAGGCATAGCTTGATGACGCCAAGTTTGAGCGCGGAATCTTGGGACATGTGGTCTTCACCTCAACGGCCGGTGGAAAACAATTGGGATAGGACTCAGGAAGAAATCATGTTCATGGATGCAACTGTATGTTACTGTAGTGTGAAGCAGAGCAGGACCGAGTGTTGTGGGAGCTGAATGAGGCCCCCAGGTAACACAGCTCTGTTTATCATATTAGATACATTTGAGTGTGTTGAAAATGATGTTATAACGTTACTCTGTGCGTTCGCTCAGCGGCTGCTGTGAGACACTTGTTGCACACTGCAGTAAGATAGATCGATTTTAGAATATCATATTAATAAATGCTGGATGGCTTGTGTTGATAAATGGCATGCAATTAATTTTAAAACGTATTGTATGATGGAGAAAATGCTGTCTGTTACTAAAAATAAAGCTGCATCTGATTATGCTATGTTAGCTACTTCACCAAATAGTGTTTTTCTGAGGTATGGTAAAAGCATGGTACTCACGGAAAATCAAGAAAATTCTATTTAAACAATTACACTAAACGTGTTGAGCTATATAACAATAATTAGTTTTCTGTCTATAAATATATCAAAAACAGTTGTTCCCTTGCCTATTAAAACATGTAATATATTAAAGCGTCTTTGGTGTTTCCATGGTTTCTACAAAATAAAACCGGAAACAGAGGGTAACGCGGGTATGACGTAATTGACAGGCGACTCCTCACACATCCCGGAGCCTTGGTTAAAATAGCAATTTTCTCACGATTGTTTTGCAAACATTTGGGATATTGTAAGTATTCAAGTGAACAAAATATATAACACTGGCCTAGTGGTTTTTGGATATTTTACTTCAAAATTCTTACATATTGCACCATTAAATAATTTTATTATTTATTTTACATTTTTTATACTGAAATTAAATATATATCCCCGATTACCTTGATTAATAATCCTCCAATAGTGTCAGAGGAAAAAAAGAGAGACAGAGGGAGAGTGAATGGGTCGATGGCAAATAAGAATGTGTAAAATGATTTTAAAAGTAAATTTAAAATCCAGATTTAATAAAATTGCAAAGTTCTTGGAGAAAAAAAAAATAATAATAATAATTTAGGTGGGAATGTCATGTCATTTATATTCACTACTGAATAGAAAAACAAAGTAAATTCTATATTAGTACTCAATTGAAGCTTATCAACGTTTTAAAATTAAGTAAAACCTACTCAACTTTTCTGAAACTGGTGTTACCATCATGCACTGGGCCTTGAATAATTAATGAGGTTGATTTTTTGCTGGTTTCCAGCTGTATTTACACTGTTTAACATTGCTTTTGTTGTTAGGGTTAGAAACTTGCCATTTTGTGACATATGGAGTTCATTTTAAAATGACACATTCATACTCAAAAACGATCCATCGAATGTTACCGACATTGTGTATTGTGTACCAAGTATTGACGTCTCTGTTCAGGTGAAGCATTACTTCTATTATGTAGATATGATGTCTACACAATATTTATTGTATTATTTATTTAGATGTTTCTAAGTAAAGCATACACTTTAAAAGCATGGTTTAACTGTTATAATGTTTAAGAAAGAAGTATTGCAAAGGAAACTTCAACTACACACAAAAAATGACTAGAGAAATACTAAAATTAAGTTTACTTTGTGCAAATTTTCTTTCAACAGACAGAAAAATTAAGTAGTTTGTACAAAGACTTGTCTTGTTTGATCTATGTAATAAAATTTCATCACAAATACATTTTTATCAGTGTAGTACTACACTGTTTATGTATTATTTAAAACATTTTATTTAGTGTAATCTTATTTTTTATTGTTCATTTATTATTTACTTACATTTTTTAAATTGCTTTTCTCTAAACTTTTCCATGGACCCCCTAGCATTCCCTAGCGGCCCCCTGGGGGTCCCCCGACCCCAGTTTGAAAACCCCTAATTTAGAAGCATATTTTTTTCCCTATTAAATTATGTGTGAATGATGTTAAAAACTGGATCCCCTGATAAAGTTTGAGGATGATGTGTGTGCATGTGCATTTGACTCCCCGCGCTGTGTTTTGGGCTCTAGGGCAGCCCGGTCTCTGGGGTTTCTAAATGTCAACGACCTGAGGGCCTGACTCTCTTTCTAGCATCCCTAACACACACATCAGTCAGCCTCTGATTCTGCTCTCTGCCTGATAACACTCGCTCATTCATCATGCTAATGAATCAAGCAAATTCATCATCTATCTCATTTCACTTTCGGCACTCAATGTACACATTCGCTCTGTCTCTGAAAAGACTAGGCCGCTTCGACTTGTCTCCTTCCCCTTTCTGCTCTCTCTCCCCATAGCGGAAGCGCTGGAGGTGTAAGAAGAGAGGTGTGTGTGTGTGTTGTAGCGCGAGGAAAAGGTTCAGTCTATGTGTCTATCTTCTCTCAGCCTCTGGGAGTTGATACCAATCGGCCCCCACCTGCTAAACTTACTGACGTGCCTCCGCTTTGCCTTCTGCTCAGCTTGACTAACATAAATATGTAATTGGAGCACAAACAACTATGAGTGTGTGGGTATGAATTTATGTGTGTGTGATGTGGGGAGGGTGTGTGTGTAAGTGAAAATGTGGTTTAAATGCTGTAAGCCCACACTCCCTTGCCACCTTACCTAACAGTCTTGTGTCAAGCGCATTGGGAGCGTTGTATAGATCAGGAGTGTGACAGTGAGCATGTGAGACACCCATATACACACGCACACACACACACGACGTAGAGGCAGAAAAGCAGCGTGAGGGGCAATAAAGCAGCGTAGTGATGTGGGTAGGCAGATGAGAGAGCGGAAACGTAAAACAGCATGTGGACTCGGCTGGTGACGACATCCTAGCGGAGGTTAAACAGGCCCCGATTACCTTGATTTATAATCCTCCACCAGTGTCAGAGAAAAAGAGAGAGAGACAGAGGGAGAGTGAATGGGTCAAGGGGAAATAAAGATGTGTGAGATGATGACAAGTGAATTGTAGATTAAAACAAACAAACAAACAATGATGCATGTGCAAATTTCTTAGAAATGTAAAAAAAAAAAAAATGTTTGAATAAAGTTGAGTAACTATCAGGTAAAAAGTAATACACTATACCATTCAAAAGTAAGTTGTGATTTTTTATGTTTTTGAAAGAAGTCTTATGCTTACCAAGGTTCCATTTATTTGATCAAAACAAAGTGAAGTGTAACAAATTAAAATAACGGTTTTCTATTGTGATATATTTTATTTATACTTTTAATGGAAAAGCTGAATTTTCAGCAGTCATTACTCCAGTCTTTAGTGTCACATGATCCTGCTGAAAACAATGCTGCGCAGCTTAATATTTTTTATGGAAACCGTAATCATTTTTTTCAGCATTCATAAATGCATATAAAGTTCAAAAGAGCAACATTTATTTGAAAAAGAAATATTTTGTAACATTATAAATTACTATAATTTTTTAACAATTTATTGTATCCTTGCAGAATAACAGTATTAATTAGTATTTATTACTGTAACTTTTGGACAGCAGTGCTTTTTAATCACTATATTATACACATTATTATAGTATTCATTGATTTTGCAAAATACCTTTTCAGACATATTTTTCAAGATTACTAATATCATGAATTTTTACTAATATCATGAATTTTTAACCAAAAACTGTTATGGACTGCAGCTTTAAATAGCTTAATTCATAAATTGAATACATGTTCTTCATCAGAAGAGGTACAGTCAAGTTCTTATGAACTGGATTTTTAAATTACTTAAAAGATCTGGACAAGAGAGAGAGAGAGAGAGAGAGAGGAAACGTCACATCATTGACCTGAATACATGAAGACTGCAACCAAAAAAAGAGAGACAGAGAGAGAAAAAGTGAGAGACTTGACATGAATCATAAGAAGTGGGGACAGTGCGAGTGTTGGACAGTGGGAGAATGAGAGAAATGAAGAGTGGTTTGTCTCACTGCTGAATCTGTGAGAGCAGAGGCGTCCACTAAAGTGCCTGAGGGAGTTCGGTCCTTCTGCTCTCTGTCTGTCTCTCTCTGAGATTAAGACCAAAATTCCTCATGTCTATGAGAAGGAGAAAAGAAGGAAAGAGACTGAGAAACCCAGCATTCCTTCAGCAGCCCAGCGCTGTGCCGCTGCCACAACAAAAGAGCCATTCAGGGGGGCCCCGCTTTAAAAAGTTGAAGAGTATGTCTAATTTTGGTCAAAGTTCATTAGAAAGCACAAAAGCAGGAGCTCACTCAGAACATAAGGACAGTCACAGAGGCAAGTGCTTCGTGCCAGAGCTGATAAGACGGGACGGGCGACTACAAAGCGCTCCTTAAGAGGACTCTGAAAAGGAGGGAAGGAAAGAGAAGCAGAGAAGAGAGAGGGAAAGGGAAAAAAGAAGGGGTCTACATTCTTCAGTTGGAATATGTCATGGTTTTAATGCAGTCGTGTCAATGTGTATTAATGTAGGGGTTAAACTAGTAGTAATATTTGAATATAATATCAAGCAAATGAACAGCTAATGGCTGTAAAAAACAAACAAAAAAAAAAACAATAATAATAATAAATAAATAAAAGAACACTTTAAATGCAATATTTTAAAATACAGATTACCACACTCTGCAGCTAGGTGTCACAAGACCAAGATAAATATAACAAAACTGTGACTGTGACCTTTTTATTCCCTTATTGTGAATTGTAAAATCTAGACTAAAAAATACTTAGAAATGTAAACATTTTGGGAGGGAAAAATGTTTCCTACAAAAAATTTGATTGAAAAATGTCAAGTTGAGTAATCAAGTAAAAACTAATACAATATTATCAATGGAATAAGAGGAATTTGTTCAATCAAAATCATTCAGTAATATAAAAATGTGCCTTTTTGAGAATTAAACAAACTGTTTCGTTATTAAATGCAGATTTTAAAGGCATTTCCACAGTGCTCCAAAGGAGAGGCCGCCAGTGGAGATGGCCTATAATTGCTAAAGCGAGTCCTAGTGTTGTAAATGGATATTGGAGATTAGATCTCCCAACTGGAGGGGCATGTCATTTTCCTATTTTTCCTCCTATTGATTTTGCTTGCTTTTATACTGTCATGGCCAGAAAGGTTAACCCCTTCTGCGCTGGGCAAACCCATGTACTTGAAGCCAACATAAACTGAGGAATGACCTTTTAATCGGTGGACTAGTTGGCACCCGCAGATCAATTTAATCAACCTGACAAATTTCTCGTTTTATCAGGACCAGAACACAATCCGAATCAATCAACTTGCTTCTGATCAGGTAATGATTAACCCTCTTCTCCTGCCTTGTGTTTGCACTACTGTCAGAGCGGCATTTTTCAGATATGCTTTGTTTCATTGCATACACACACACACACAGCACCCTTTCCCTCCCGCTGAGTGTGTGCTGGCTTATAGGAGCCATGCTCGCTCACTCCTAATCTCCTAATCAATAGTGAAGGCTCCCAATTAACCAAGGCCTGAAAGCCTCAAATGGCTCCCCAGCATTGCTGCCATGTGGCTCTTCTCTCTCTATCTGTATGTGTTTGTGTCACATGTGTGACCGTGAACCCATCCCCCAAACAACATCTCGAAAAGACAAACATACACACGCTGTGTTCACAGAATCAAGTGGTTTACAGGCAACTTAACCCTCTTTCTAATACACATTCCCTCTCTCCTACTCTCGGTAGCGCCACAGGCTTATTTTAAGTGTCTCTTCTGCTGGATTATTTCCTGATGCTTTGGGCAACGTTTGGTGTGACAGCGGCAGTATGTCAGCGCCTGATTTGACTGCAGGGTGAGTGTGTGTTTATACTGAGTTAGCAGTGACAAGGCCTTGTGAAAGGTAACTTCAGGCNAAAAAAAAAAAAAAAAAAAAAAAAGATTGTTTGTGGCTTTTCCTTTTCAGGAACAATAGTGGAAAACACACACGCACACAAATCCACTCTGCAGCTAAAAGACACATTTAAGTGCCACCTGCGAGCCTATTAACTGAGTATGCCTAGCAACAGTGCGTCTGCCTTATTGTTCCGCATACAATCCCCTCCATTAAGTTCAAGCGACATGTCTGTTTTAACCAGCACCTGACATTTAAAGGCAAATGTGAGCCAAGTGTACTTAACTACCATGTGACTTTAAGGACAAGTCTGAGAGTAGAAACGGGTCTGCGGAGTAGAGCGTGAGGGATTGCCGCTTCGGTTTGTAAGGTGAGACTCTCACGTCTGACTTTATCTCCCGCTCCCCGCCCCTCTCTATTCTTTGCGTTATTTTTACGTCTCCCTCAGCGCCCGGAGATAACGGCTCGTCAATATTTAATGGACATGCTCCAACGAGAGAGCGGCGGCGACAGGGAGTGAATGATATTTTGCTGTCAGAGGCCTATCTGATCAGGAGCTGTCCACAGGGGTGCGGGCCCTTGAGCCGATATAATTCTCTTAGAGCGGGATGAAGACCAGGACAGGAGAGAGGCCTCATCTCCATCCAAGCCCCCTCAACCACACACCAATCAGTCTACCACTATGGACTTAGGCTACCATCAGGCTAATGAAAACAAATGACTTATCAAGCTCCAGACAAACCAATTTCAGACATTCATCATGGCCCACATGGATTTCGGAAATCCCATCAAGTCTGTCCCCCTGTCGTTGTTCTCACCGCATCTCCGATCCCACATGACTGCCTGTCCTCGTCCCGTTCCTCATCCGTTTCAGACTCATAAAGTCTTCCTCGTCTAACAGACAGGCCTCGACGGCAGCACACAATGCAATAGTGCTCATGGAGGCTGCAATTTAGCAGCAATTTGGTCACACGGTTTCGGAAACATTGCGAACGCTTTTGGATGCCAGGCTGACGTGTTGGTAAATGTTGTCTCGACATCAGCCAAGATGACATTAGGCTGCATATCTGCTGAGGGGTTTAAGGGTGGCTCATGAGCAGAGATTGAAGCTCATTGATGCTGGGATAGATATGAGTAATGTTGTCCAACTTGTGTAATTGTCAAATCGAAAAATGAAAGTTGCTGTAGCTGTTGGGAACTGATTGATGGGCAGGTGGCAGGTTGATTTGGATAGGAGGGAAGTTCTCATCAGATGGATGGACCACCGCCAGCCTGCAGTAGGAGAAAGACTAAGGCAGGGAAGAGACTGAGAAACTAAGTTGTAATGTCAAACACATTCACATCCTGGGTTGCTTAATACACAAACACAACAGACTTGAATAAGATGGCGCTGTCCGCATTTTCATTTTATATAACTGTCAGAGTTACTAAGTACAATGTGACCTGCAACCTCAAGGCTTATGAGCACCTTTTTTAGCATATACATTTTCTGTTATTAAGTTCCACAAAACAGACTGAAAATTACAAACCAATCTTACATCTCTTCTTTTAATGGCTGATGGATAGGGATTTGCAAGAAGCTGAATACTTTATTCGGAAAACAGGAACAAATATTCGGCAGACTCATTCACTCCTTGTGTTTGCTTGATAACAGGTGAGACGGGGGATAGCACATTATTACTCATACACCTCTAAAATCACTATGCAATAATGAGTGTGAAGTGAATGTGTAAACTTTATCTATGGGTGATTCTCAATCAGCTATAGTTCAGTAATCAGGGCACTGATCAGGGAGTCACCCATTTTAAGGGCTGTCTCTCAATCACAAAATCCTTCCAGTGCACTGAAACGTTTGCTCCCTAAAAAAAAAGTCCCACAATGCACCGTGAAAACCAGGGAGCATCAATGCTCACTATGTTCCCTTAATGGAAGTTCTAAAGCATGAAACCATGGGAGCCAACTCACACATAATGATGTGATAGATGTTTTTTGTTTTTAATACAAACCATTATTTAATTATATTTCAGCAAAACCATAATGAACAATCTAGCTAACAGTCTAGCATTTTCAAGATAAGTTTAAATAATAAATATGCAATAGCAGTTATATGACACAAATGTTTTAGCTGTAAGTCATTTTAGGTGTAAAATGCATTTTTGACTAAATTAATGGAGAAGACTAAAAAATGAAAAGATATGAACCCAGGCAACATGCACACTGCTCCTTTTGCAGGTCAGATGTACCCATGAAATCTATAAAAAGTGAGAGAATGATTAAGAAAAAGAAAAGCACCCATCAATCATCATTAAGCAGGACTGACTTTTACTGAAGCTCCTGGATCTTATGGGCTCTTAAAACCTACCCAAATGTGCCATATGGAGGAAGCCATACATGACATGTTTGCCCTGAAAAGCGCCTGCAATATGATCACCCAACTGTGGACATGGTGCTCCAGAACATGGTCTTGATGTGGAAAATACCGGACACCTTTCCCCCCCCGTGTACTATATGAGAAAGTGTACTCTACTGTAACTGTATGTCTTGGGTGCTTGGGAGATCTGTTCTTTAATAGGTTTCTTGTCCTTCCCCTCCCTGATCAGAGTGTTAAGAGGAAACAATGGCTAATTACAGAATAAGGTTAGTGAGAATGGGAGAATTGGGACCGCACCCCCCCCTCCTCTGTTCTTAATGAGCTCTGGGTCTGACCTTGTACAGCCAACACTCCCTGGTATATCAGTGAAGTACGCACACACATATGCCCAGCCTTTTTTACTAATTGAACTTCCACTAATCATGATTTGTCCTGTCACGCTCACAACTTTAACAGATACTTAACAGACAACAATGAGGATCTTGCTTAGTCATCATTTACTCACCCCGTGTCATTCCAGAACTGTATTATTTTCTTTCTTCCATGAAACACACAAACAAACAAAAAAATCAAGAATGTCAAAGCGGACGGTGATATATACTGCCAAGCTCTCAAAAAATGCCAGAGTACCATGAAAGTATCTTAAAGGCCCCGGTATACTTCAAACAAAGTTCTTTTTCGTTCTTCGTTTAGGGGTAAAACGAAGTTCGAAATGCGTGACCAGCGATATACTGTAAACGAACATCTGACGCCGCCCACACTGCTCAGAGCACAGGTTACATGAATATGTAAAATATGTGCCGTGCACTTTCTTCTCAGTCACAAAATAAACAACAAAAATGAGAAAACGGCAAGAAAGCATAAGAAAAGCATCTGATCATAACAACATGGGTATGTTAGCAAGAGCTCTAAAAATTAGCACTCCAGTCACGTCACCTCTTTTTTTTTTTTTTTTTTTTTTTAAAANCAACTTCATTTTGTACTATAAAGCGGCTATCCAGTGTGTTCATGTTTTCACCCACGGAGATCTTACCTCAGCGAACTCAACAGATCAAATGAGTCAAAGACGCGTCCCACGCGAGTAAAGGCGGAGCCTCAGCGCACACCTCCTGTTACGTTATCGTCACTGACCAATGGTAGTACGAAGGTGTTTTTGCAACTTTAGCAAACTTTTCCTGAAAATTCGCTTTGGCAAGCCGTTTCGAACTTCCAAAAAGAACACAAAACGAACTTTGTTTTGGCCTGATTTTGTTCGAAATGACGTCACATCAGTTCGTTCTTCGATTTCGTTTGAAGTATACCGGGGCCTTAAAAGTTACCTATAAAACTTGCATGCTAGGTTCTATAATTTTCAGAACCGACTGAAAATTGCAAACCAATCAGTCATTTTTCTTTTCAATATATTAATATTTATGAACTGTATGCATTTATGAATTATAATCTCTTGTATAATTTCTAGGAATTTTTTTTTTCGTAAAGAAAAGTTAACATCAAGAGAAAATATATGTATGGAAAAAAACAATACTAATATTCTTTATTATTATTATTAATAATACACAAACTTTTTCTCCTTTTTAAGCTTTGTAAGATTATTAACCATCCAATTTTGTTATGGAAATGAGCAGATCAGACATTCTGCTTAAGATCTTATTCTGTGCTTCACAGAAGAAAATAACAATGAACTGCAAACGCATGAGGGTGTGTGAATGTGTAAATGACCCAAAAGTGTTTCTGCACAGTAGCATCCATGATTTTAGCAGTGCCGACAGTTGTGCTTAACTTGGTGATAGTAGCGACAGCTGTTGTAATAGTGGTAATTTAGTAACAGCAATATTTTCAGTATAAAACATCAGTGATAAATAGATATAGCTGTTGATGTAATATTTAGGCTGTAATACTCTAGCCTGTACAAATGTAAGAGGTGTTGTGGATCAATAAAACTGCACTGTGCATCAACCATTATATTGTCCATGATAATAAACATCTAGTATAATATACATATTTCTCAAAAGTATATAAAAGCTATATATTGCGAGAGAACAACAGAATCCCCATTGTTCGCAAATTAAGTGCTTCTCACTCGTCCCTGTAATCTTCAACAGGCCTTAAGAGAAAACAAGAGCAATGATTCAGCTGCATTTATTGGCAAAAAAAATGGCACTGAAATATAACATCAAAACAGCAATTTTACACTTAAATTAATCAGTTTTTCTCTGTATCAGACCAGCAGTGTGTTCAATTTGCAAATCTCTCCCTTTCCCTGGTCTCTCTCTGCCAGGCGTGTGTGGAGGTAGAGGGAAAAAAATGTGAGCAGAACCGCAGAACAGTTAATAGTAGCACTGCAATAACAATAAAATGTCATCAATCTGCAGTGCCTCCTGCTTCTGTCACACCAAGTTTGTACAGATTAATGATATTAGGCCCGAGTCGCAGGCAGCGGTCTTAAAGGCACAGCAACCCGTGCAAACAAACAATGCCAACAGAGAGGGAGGGAGGGACAGATGAAAGGAGGTAGGGAGAGATGGCATAGTACTTGCCAGTCACTGGGCTGTAAGCAGATGGCATGATGGAGTAGAGAGAGAAAGAGAGAAAGAAAGAAGGGAAGAGAGAGTGGCTGAAGCCATCGGATGGACTGATGTTGGAGAAGGGAGGAGGGGAGAAGGGAAAACAGCCGACAGATGACTGTTCAATTAAAAAGGGCACTTCAGGGTGGAGAGAGGCAAAAGAAAAGGGAACGAGAGAGAGAGCAAAACAGAGAGAGGGAAGAGGGACGAGGGAGAACGAGAAGGGAAGACACTTGAGGATTGTGTGGAACAGATTACTGGAAGCATGTGGACAAAACACACAACGCCATCGTATCCAGAGATTTTCACACCATCTACTCACAGGCAATCGCACAAACACACATGTACAAGCGCATATGCGACGGCTCGGCTAAGGTGTTCACGGCTACACTGTTTGTGTTTTCATCCATCTGTGTGCCTGGTGGTGACATATCAGCCAAGTGCCTCAATCAATGACACACTCTGGGAGTACTGAGAGCCCGCCCCGTCAGCTTTTAACCCCTTGCGAGTAACAGATCCGCCATAAACTCCCAGCAGTACTAATGCCAGCCACCATCATCACCACAAAATCTGTTCTGGGGCAGGAGGTGAAACAGAGCCCGCACCTCCCGAGTCCCTATACCAGATCTCTGGGAGAAGATCTCCACATATCCATTACGTACCCTACTGCGACATTGGGGAGACTGCGGCACTCTTTTAGTCTCATTTAGCATCAACTATGTCCCAGAAAAGACAACATGCAAATGTGTGCTTTAATGGTTAGCACTTGATCTGGAACATTTAATTGTGGGCAACAAAAGTTTAAGCCCAGTTTAAGCTGTATTTTATAATACAGTAGCAGTAGCAGTAGCAGATTTGCAGTTGGTTATTAAGGGTGTCACAATAAATCAGTTAATTCATGATAATCATGATATTTAAATGAATTATTGATATCATGTTAATAATAGACATATGATAATAATGTATTCAATCTGGAATCAGTAACTGTTTTCTAGCATCTTAGCGCTGGTTGCCCATCATATTTCTACATTTTTGTACAGTTATGGTCACAAACTTTCTTTCCGCCTCCCTAAACTCATATTTTAAGTGTGATTCATTGGCCAAAAAAGATTAAACACACAAAAGTAAAAAAAAAAAAATATATATATTTCATGTCTATAGATATTGTGATAAACATCATTATCATGATTTCTTTTGGCCATGATATTCGTGTAATGAAAATCGATACGTAATGATATCGTGACAGCCCGTGTCATTAAATGGTTGACCACCATGTTCCAAAAACCACCTTTATCTGGCATGACTAGTGGGTAGCTGGTTTGTTTGTTGGTCTAGCAGCTGGTCTAGCAGCTTGTGCCGCCTAATGACCATTTTAGACCAACTAGAAACCAGCTACCATGTTCCAAAATCCAACGTTCACAACGTCAACAGCATAGGAGACTGAAAAGTATTCTCATCACTTCATAAAATTAAGGTTGAACCATTGAAGTCACTTGGACTATTTTAACAATGTCTTTGGTACCTTGACAGTGGTGGTTAAATTGCTGTCTATGGAGGAGTCAGACAGCTCTCAGATTTCATCAAAAATATCTTCATTTGTGTTCCGAAGATTAACGAAGGTCTTACGGGTGTGGAACGACATGAGGGTGAGTAATTAATGACAGAATTTTCATTTTTGGGTGAGCTAACCCTTTAAGTGACAGTTTCTTAAAAATAAAAATTCTGTCATCATTTAGTCACCCTCATGTCATTCCATACCCATATGACTTTCTTTCTTCTGTAAAGACTAAAATAATATATTTAGCATAATGTTCAAGCTGCTCTTTTTTCATAAAGTGAACATGAATGGGGTTTAAGGACAGATGTGAGTAATTGCTACAGGTTTAAGGCCTGTTTTCACCAAGGACGATAACTATAAAGATAACTATAAAGATATAGTTCTAAAAATCATTCTAAGGCCGTGTGTTTTTTTTAGCCAGCTGAAAACGCTAGGCGCTCTGCTTAAAACGCCTATCTGTGAGCGTTTGAGAGCGCTTCAGCCGCGCAGCGGTTTTTTTCAGTTGAAACGCTTTGTTGCTATGATACGGAATATCCATTGCGCTGTTACTTATAACTGATTTCGCAGGTAATTCGTTTCAGACTAAAAATGTTGACACAATGTGGAATTACTTGCTGTGTATGTTCGGAGGCCAGCAATATTAGTTTCTCAATCCATTTTGTTTCTGTTTGTTGATGTCGCTGTACAGCAAGAATGTGACAGTTGGTCGGAGTTGTATTTGTCCCGCCCCTCCTCCACTCTGATTGGACGGCTGGCTAAAAAGTGACAGTGATGAGCGCAGCGTTTTACTCAAAGTTGAACATTCTTCAACTCGTTACGCTCCTGGCGTTTAAAAAACGCGGCGTTCCCATTGAAAACAATTGAAAAAGTACGCTAGTCGCTGGAAAAAACGCTTTGGTGGACACACGGCCTAAATATAAAAGAATAGCGGAGTCCAAACCACAACTATAATGATAATGACACAGTGAAACAATACATCTTTTGGAATCACTATTGAAACTTTTTTTTTTCCAGCTGATGAACGATAAAAACATTGAGCCAATCAGAATCCATCCTGCTTTAAAAGCATTTAAAGCGGCAGATGACAAAACTGAATAGAATAAACAGAATGATATTGTCTTCTGGTGTGGACACTTATATCGATATGGTTACCTTTATAGTTATTGCTCTTGGTGTGAACAGGCATTTAGAATGATATGAGGGTGAATAAGTGGATGATACAACATATATTTTAGGGTGAACTATCCCTTTAATTCCTACTATAATTCTTTTCATTAATTCCATTTAATTCTTTAACATCAAAGTAGCAAAAAAGTCCATTCAAATAAACTTATCTCAAATAATGTTTCCTCTCCACTAACTGATTTCTTCCCTCCCACTCAAATGATGTGATTGAAATTAAGCATACGTCCTCAGCAGCGGCTGTCTGGTGATGCAAACTTTTTGAGTGTGTATTGTTTTTGTGGTAAAAGCGAACACTAGAGCCCCTTGCTCAGGTTTGAAGCCAGACGTCTGACTTGCCTATGAAGTACCAGGAGAACACTGTTTCTCTATTGCTCTGGTGCTCCGCCTAACCATAACTGTGGTAATGGGTCTAAGTAATCTCTGTAGTACACCTAACAGGAGTGAAAACAAAAAGCGGTTCATGGTGAAGGTGATGGCTACATCTCTATTTGTCTCACTGTCTCTCTCATTTTGTTTTCTTCATATCATTGCAATATCTTCATGCGGAAGAGGCACAGCATGGCCGAATTAAGGGACACTTCAAAGCATGCATGCTGAGTTTAATGACACAAAGCGTAGTGTACGAGCCCTATTGTTTAGCCTCAACACGGCAATTCCTCCAACATTACACCATTGGATTTTTATGATAAGGAATTAGGGCTGTCCTGTAATTGTGCAGGGGGCTTGTGTAGGACCCAAGAGGACGTGGCTGCTGAGGTGAAGACAGGGATAACACTCTTGCTACTGCCAACATGAAGGAAAAAGAGAAATACAGAAAAATTACAACAATATCGCCAGTCGTAAAAGATGTAAGAAAGCTGGTCTAGTTAACGTAATTCCCATAATCATTTGCTTATTTCATTTAGTGTGGGGAGAAAAAAAATTGGTTGGCCAAGATAGCTGTGTTGTACTTCAAAATGGCATGAAAAGCATATTAAATGTTAATCTTTGCAAATATGCGAGAAAAAGGAGGAGGGAAAAAAGAAGAAAAAAGAAAATAAAGAAAAAAAAAAAGACAGTGCGTGTGTGGTCCAGATCTGGCCTGCAGGGACTGTACATAGTCTGAAGCTTGCAGTAGTAGAACATGAAACCACCACACGCAGTTGAAGTGGTGATACCATGTAGCACAGGCCTACTAGTCATGTCATGCTACACACAGACACTCACTTTTTGCAACGCCCGCATGAATGGAGAAGAAAAAAAGATTCCAGTTGCCTAGGAAACACTTCACTCTGATAATTATTACAGTAACTATCTCTGCACACCCCACCTATAATAGAAATGGATCATAAATTATAATCAGACTGGCAGACCTCTATGGCGAGGGCTACTCACTGCTGCCACCCTCTGGCCAAAGCCTCTCTGTCGTTCTCTGTCCCTGCTGTCTGTGTGTGTCTGAGAGAACTGAGGATACCCTGAGAGCTCCTTCTAATTTATGCTCTCCGCTGAACAGAAATTCAAATATTTATGTATTTGATGTTTTTAGACTGTTTTCAGAGAATAATTATTGAGCACGGAAAAAATGCAGTTAACCGCCAATTGAAATATGGCTTCATGCAGGATTGCATGTCTTTAAATATTTAAAACTAGGAATTCCCATGGCCATATCCTAAGTAATCAAAAAACAATTAAATATTCTTCCAGTTGAGAAATGCTTTTTTGTTTGTTTATTTTTAAAATAATTTGTGCCTTTAAGAAAAAAAAAATAACAAACAAGAAAGTGGGATTGTGCAATACTTGCAAAGTGAGCGTCCTACTTTTCTCTCTTCCCAAGAACTAGGAGGCAATAAATAAATAAATAAAAAATATAAACTAAAAAAAGTAAATAGCAGCATCATTAAGTTTTCAAACAACCAGCCAAATAGGAAATAAGATATAATTAACAGCATGGATCGTCTTCATTTCATAGAGAACTTCAATAAACTGCATACTGTCCGTTTCTGATAGACAGTGAGACAGCTCTTCCATTGTTGAGGGGACATTTAAACATTTCAGTCTCTTAAAATGATTTAGTGAATGGGACTTGGACAGCGTGGAGATGCCTGGCAAGCAGACGCACGATGGTGAGGCTACAGCTGCCTTAAATGCGGTTCCATGAAATAGAAACTGTCTTAAATCAACCAAATACAGCTGATTTTAATTCAGCTCCCCTTTTGTGGTGTGGAAAAGTGGTTTTGATTCAAGACGAATGTGCAACAAAAGGTCTTCACCGCTGTGCCAGCTTACCCAATTACTGGCAAACTGCTGGGTCTTAAACCAGCTATCACATGTAAACATTTCCTGCAGCCACCGCCCCCTTGGTTTTTACCAGGGCACTGCAAGTTCAGGGGTGGGGGTACATCTACTCTGCCATGCCTTCTTCAATCAAACATGTGATGCTGAGGTTTGGCACCCAGAGAGGCAGAATTTTAAAAAAAAAGTTAATTTATTTTTAATTTCTGGAGTACCGAGCTGACAAACACCACTTATTTTGTTCAAGGAAAGAGAGAGAGATTGAGAACAAGTGGCTCTGTGCATCACAAAAACATCTGACTGTATTTAATCAGTTAGGAGTCTTGTTTCATTTTCACCCATTAACTTCATGTGAATCATGGACAAGTTTCCTCCACTTGTCTCAAAAAGTGCACGCTGCTCTTTAATGCCAAATGTGGCTCTGCTATGAACGCAAATTGCACAATCGCAAGGTCATCAGGCTGTGTGAGCACTTGATCTTTAAAGTCAACTCTTGAGCATAAAAATGCACGGAAAGTTATGCTGCAGCAAAACTTTCAGATCTTAAACAATGAAACTGCTGCTCCTACATAACAAGAGTAAGTTGGAAAAATTATGACAGCATTGAGAACTTTCTGAAAACGTAACTCTCAGACTTTCAAGAGCCCCCGTTCACAGAAGTTTACGGCATGTTAGCAATATGTTAGATTCAGACTGTACAATGCAAATCATAGTGGAAATTCTCATTAGTAGGTATTGACAAGCCACATAAAACAGCCTTCTTATGTGCGCCCGCTCTCCATGCCAGCTTTTTCGGCTCACCTCACCTCTCCTCTCCTTTTGTCTCATCTTTCCGCCCGAGCTGTAGCCGTGCATATTTCAGATCGGCATGACAGACAGTGGAAATTATTTATCCTAGGTTCTGAGCTCGTGGCGAGCTGTTTAAGCATTCATACTAACAAAGGGCAGCGGAGTCACAACGAGGCTGACAAGGCCTCTCTCTCTTTCTCTCTCTCTCACACACACACACACACTGCAGCACTTTTCAGAAAGACTGTTTTTTTTTTTTATTCTCTGACCTTTGAAGCAGCTTAGGTTCACAAAACACTTCCAAACAGTTCTCTCTAATGGCCCCCTACTCAAACAATCGGCAGAACGCTCCGACCAAGATGATTGATCTCCGACAAGCAGCTCGATGTAGCTCCATGAATCATTAGATCAGCTCAGAGGTGGAGAGAGAGAGAGAGGAAGAGGGGAGAGATAGACCAAACAGGTCTGCAAAGGTAGCGAAACATGAAAAAAAAAGGTAGACATATTGCATGCAAATAAGCTTCCACGCAGCTGAGCATTTCAAAACTACCAAAAAAAAGAAAATCAAATGAATGGTGCATTTGACATATGAGGGAATCGAGCTTGGGTCTCATTTTATTATAACTCAACGCAAATGGAGATTACTAGGTTGCTACATATGTAACTGTTTTTATATCTGTAGCATTTCAGCAGGCATCACTATCCCATCCAGAGCACTGGCTATGCTGGTAGGGGGTATGCATAAAACAGGGCAGTAACATCCTGCTGAACATGTTATAATGCCCCGGGACAGCAATCCCAGTCCACGCTGAGCAGAGAGAGGGCAGAGGGGTGTGAAAGAAGAGTTGTACATTTCTTTCTTTCTTCGAAAGAAAAAAGATAGAGAGAGGGAAATGGGGGGAATTAAAGGACATACCAAAAGAATGAAAGAAAAGTAAAGAAAGGACTGGAGGAGTTGAAGGAAGGAAGGAAGGAAGGAAGGAAGGAAGGAAGGAAGGAAGGAAAGAAAGAAAGAAAGAAAGAAAGAAAGAAAGAAGTGACAAAGGAAGCAGAAATGTAGGAAACAGAAGGTAAATGAAAGAGGAGAGAAGACGACAAGATGAACGCATGCAGCAGTTGAGTATTTGAGTCAGTGTGGCTGACTGATAAATGCTCTTGCCTTTTCCTGCTCTTTATTGAACTATCACACAGCGTTTCTGAGGCAGCAGCGGACTTTAATGTACCGAGCTGCAGCAAGTCGCTGAAAGCACTGTGAGCAAAGGAGACCTGTCAAAGGTCAACGTGTGTGAGACACTGCTCACTGCAGGGAGAACTAGAGGAGACGAGAAAAAGACAACACATATCAGTACCCAGATACTAAGTAACCATTATTACACATGTAAAGCATACATGCAGTAAACTGCTTTGCTTTTTTGCCATTTTATAGAAGGAGACTGTCAAAGAGGACACAGGAAATGATATGGAGAAAAGATCACTGGGATCGGGAAATTACAATTCAAACTTGAGTCACCCTGGACATTTAATAACTACAAATTAATAAAAACAATTAATTTAACACATGAAAAAAAGTTGAATATTTGAACAACACAAAACCCAAGTACCAAGTCTGTAGCATCTTTCTTTCAAGTGAGGAAAACTCTCATTTAAACCATCGCATTAAGAGAGATGTGGCCTGCGTGACCCTTGCCCGTCTCATTTTGCTCTAGACTTAACTGAATCTGAACGCCATATCAAAGCCAGCAGATGCCGGGACACAGAAGTGGTCTTGTCTATTGCAGGCAGATGCGGGCAAGCAGAAAATGAACAAAAGCTGCCCTTGTCCCCTCCAGTGTCACTGTATGAGAAAGATTCAAAGCCTGTCAGACTGGCAGCACCACTGGAACCAACAGAACATGACTGTGGACAGACAAACAGGTTGTCAGAGCCTTCCATACCAGTTCATGAATGCAATGGTAAGCTAATTCTAGCCCTCATTAGGTGTGTGAGACTGCAAATTTCTGTTGTCTCTTTTTAGAACACACAAAAACCATGGATAGACGGAAAGAATGGAAGGGAGGAAGAGGATGCCAAAAGTATAAATGTAAAAATGTGTAGTAATTAGAGCTGTCAAATGCACATTCATTCATTGAGATTAATTATGAAGAAAATAACTTTAACACAACTGATCATGCTCCCTGACCCATATGGAAATTGCATAATGAATTTTCACCTTCATGTTTCTCTTGAGATCTAAGTATTTTTTTAAGTAACACTTTCCACATTAGACATTCTACTAACTATCTTTGCAACTACATGTCAACTAACTGTCATTACAGTGTTAGTAGACTGTTTGCTTAATATCTGCTAACACTTTATTTTGATTTGATTTTTACTTCTACTGAATTTTGCAACTACATGTCAACTTATTCTACTAGTCCAAACCCTAACCTAACTGTCTACTACAGTCTACTGATACTCTAATGAGAGTTAGTTGACATGTAGTTGCAAATGCTGTGTTCGATACATCAATACGACGATGTATGCTCACATACTACTTGAGTATCTACTCACTACTCACATACGATATGAGTATCGAAACAGCTACTTCTATATCGATTCCACAGCACATGATCCCTATTGTTTAAAACGGAGTGGAAATGTGCTGAAATTAACAGAATAGCATATTTAGGCTAGAACAAAGTTTAATCTGGCCCGCAGAAGAACATAACTGGGGTTGCCTGATATCAAGAGACATAATCCCCCAATCAGAGCTTCACACTTGCGCAATACAGAAATATCTGCTAAGTGTTTTACTTATTTCTCTCAACCTGGCAACCATGCGCACGCGCTCTATCTCCACTGTGGAAAACAAAGAAAATATGTCAAGTGTGTTCATTTATGGGCGAGTTACTTCAAAAACAGTGATGTTACCAACTCATTGCTGAGAAAGATAATGTAGCTCTTCAGTGGTGAAGCTATTTTATTAATAAAAATAGCAGGGCAGTGTTGAGTTTCTGTGTCGCTGAATGTGTGCATGAGCTACAGTGAAGAAAGCTCATTAGTTTAGAACCCTTCTCATTTTTGAAGAATCTTTCTTAAATGTAGAGAGTGTGTTAATTTATGCAATGATAACCTGTAAATAAGTTTTTATTAATATATTAGAATGAGTACATTACAACATAAATCAATTAGAATGAGTGATTACTAATTATGTGCTTAAAAAAACAAGACGGCAACCATCAGAATATTGTACCTGGTGGGGAGTGCCCAATGTTAACATGAAACCTACACCATTGCTCTATAGTATGCAGTGTTAAATAAACAGCTGTTATACTAAATTCTGCTGAGGTGAAATTTAGTGCAGACCCCTATCGTGACATATATCTTATTGTGGCCTATGTATCAGGGTACATATCGTATCGTGACTTGGTTGCCGATACACAGCCCTAGTTGCAAAGTTATTTTCAGTTGGTATAATGTCTAAAGTGGATTAATCGAAATAAAATATACCCTTTTTTTTTTATTGATGTCTACCTCAGACAGATATTATACATTTGATATAGGCAGCCCATTAGCAGAACCTGATTTCACCAAGCAGAACATGTTCCTGGATCGACATTTTTGTTGAAAATGTTGAAACATTCCAATCAACCAATCCGATTTGAGGGACAAGTTTACAATGTCAAGTTTAGGCTTACAACCAGGGTTAGGTGCTTCTACATTAGTGTTATTCTCCTATCATTTCTCTCTGATTTTAGGGATAACTTATGGGTAGAGTTAGGTTTAGGGGTAGGGGTAGGGATATGGTTAGGATTTTCGGACAAGAATGTTGTTCCAGGATAAACAAAATATGTTAACCCAGAAACGCATATAACTTGGCAAAAATGAGGACGTGCAGATCATTACAGCAATGAATTCACTGAATTAATCACATCATGCAATACATTTTAATAAATGGGAAATGATTGACAAATGATTTTTATTTTTTTATTATTATTATTAAATACTTGGTATACTACATTATATATAATTTATATTATAAATACTAATGCAAACTACAATGACACTAATAACACTACAATAACAACTGGCTTGATACTGGTACTTATGTCAACTAAATGCATGAAAGTTTACAGAAAACATTCATTGTCATTACTAAATATCTTCCAAATATCAAAGCAGCAGAGGAAATGAATTGTACATGGAATAACAAGGGGAAAATACATGATAATTAGATCCGTGACCTTTGCACCAGCTCACACACTCTTTCCCGTTGAGAGGTCAGAGGTCACATGTCTCAACAACTCCGAGCATGTTTACACAAGCCTTACGCAAATGCACAACACACTCCAAGAGGGCACGTACAGGTCAACAGGTCAACTCTCTTAACACCTGTAGAGTGACTGTTGTTTCTAGATGTACTGAAAGATGTACAGTGAAAGACAGAAACTTTAAAACTCTGTATGTAGATCAAAGTCTGCAAGTCACAAAAGAAGGCAAAGGGAGAATATGCTTAAACCCCTTTAAATAGGAAGCATATGCACCTAGGCATTACTATATATTAAGGACAAATTAAGTAAAGCCAGTTAAGAGAAAGAATTTGTGGGACACAAACTCCATCTGCCGAGGAAAACAGAATAGAGTAAAAAAAAGGTGTAAGAAATGAGCACACAAGAAGTAAGGGTGAGGAAGGGAAAGAAGGAAAGAAAAAGTGTGCTGATGGTACATCCTCAAGAAGGCAAAGGAAGACAAAAGAGGCACACTGACACCGCTAAGAGCAGCAGTGGACAACTCTATAGATTTTTGATCCCAGTGTAAAGACCAGTGGGATTGTGTGGTGGCAGTGGGTGGGTCCCCTTTAAAACCTGACGTGTGGGGGGGAAGAAGCCCCAAACCTCCCCAACCCCCTCCAGCTGAGCGCCAAGGCTGCACAGATGCAAACTCCCCCCTGACCGTGTGCTTGCCAAGACGAGCTTCCGAACCCACACCAGCTGGGAGCCCTCTGATGAGGCCAACACATCCATTTCCGTGGTAACCGTGCCCCTCTCCCCTGTCCTCGCCAACATATACACACACATACACACACACACACAAATACAAACACACACAAAATCTAACTCCCACCCCCCACATCACATATTTGCCAGCAACAATATCACAGCACAGGGGCAAAACGCAGCTAAATACTGCCACTCGTACACACAGGTGACTTGAACACAGAGATGAGGACAAACATCATAAAGTACAACATCATGTTTGTCTAATATCTCCAGTTGAGTTATTTGAGTGTCAGGAACAAAAAGGCAAAAACATTAAATTCAAATTTGGTTCAGAGCAGAAAAGCTTAGGACAGGAAGCCAAACCCAAATATCAATTCTAAAGCATTTAGGTGTCAGCTCAGCTTTTTTAACTGTATTGACCGATCTACACTTTACAGGAAGAAAAGACATGATGTAATGTTAGAATCGACAGCACTTCACAAAACACACACTGCTAAACTCACAAAATTCTAACAGCTTGCTGAACATGTTCACTGTTTAGCTTCAACATTTAATATACAATTAATGCAGAAACTAAAACATCCCATACAGCGCACTCCTAATCAATAAAAAATGCAATTCAATAGCACTTAGGCTATGACTAGCCTCTGCCAAAACCTTTTCCAAACTGAAAACTTCTGCAGCAGCAAATTAATCAACAATCTTGCCATACTGTGTGAACTCTCACTGAGATCCCTTCAAAAACACATGACTGACATCTGTTGGGCCGAGCACAAACATGTTCTCTCACTCCCTCATGCACTACACAAACACACACACATCCATTGGCTGTGTGTTACTCAAAGCTATTAGCTTACTCCACTTCTGGCGTATCCATCCTCAGGGTAATCCAGTGAAGGAGAGATGCACGGCTGGGGAATAATGCAGCATTGTTGTGGGAATGTGAGAGATAGGGAAGAGGAGACAAGACAGCATTTATCAAGAGGAGCTGGTAAACATATAATCTCAATAAACTGCCAAGGTCAGGCAAACCGCACCTGGCAGACATGAAGTGTTGAGGAATGGAATGGCATGAAACAGGAATTCAGATCCTGGAACAGGATCAGTGGCTCCTCCAGGTAACCTTGGGGTCTTTGTGCTCTTAGAAAGAGGACACCCAGTTCTGCACAACACCCAGATACATTTATCCCTCTCTTGCTTGCTCCAGTCAAGTGTCCTGGTTTTAAAATGGTGGTTCGGCGGCTGCTTGTTGTGTTTTTTTTGAAGTGCCAGGGCCTCAGAGTGTGCTACACAAAGCCGGTAGCGGGCGTGCTAACACCAGAGCTGTGCCAAGAACAACAAGCCAGGCAAGCAGCTGTGCACTAGTGGGATGGCTTGCCCGAGGAATCAAAGATTGCCGCCGAAGAAAGAAAAACAACATTTCAAAGTGGCCCTCTCTACTGCCATTAGTCAAAGTCTGGAAACAAAGAGTCAGAATCACAGGCCATGAGAGAACCCAGTGTCCACATGATTTTGAGAGACCGCTCAGGGTTAGCTTTAGAGTGACATCTCCCCCTCACTCAGAAGTGTTAATGAGCTTTGATCAGGACATGCAGATGAAAGTTAGGATGAGTTAGCAGGCAAGCAGATGGGCACAAGCCCACTGAGATCTGAAAGAAACAGTGCAGCAAGAACCAAAGAAGCAAAAGAGACAATATGAGAGATAGTCCACTCTGCATCCAGACAAACATCATGGCGCCTGGGCTACAATACCTGTTTTCCCAATTGAAAATGCCTTTACCAGTCAAGCCTTCTTGAGTGCAAGCTACGAGTTAATGTTACATTCCAGTTAGTCTGTGCTCCTGGAGGAATTTTAGATTTGAGATGCACATACGATATCCAGTCTTTTCACTCCATTACAGTAAAGAGAGTGCTCTTAACCATTTCAGATGTTTCCTAAGGCGTAGCACCTGGGGCTCCCCTATCGAAGAATCACTCAAAGATCAAACGGCTAATATTCTTTGCTGTAGCTAAACCACTGCATTAACACCTAATGTCTTAGAATCACATTTCTGTTCTCACTTTACGCCATCATCACTAAAAAGCTGCATTATCTTTAAAGCTCCAACCTTAAAAGAAATAAAAAGGTGGGAAAAGAGGGAGAAACATCATCTTTTAAGTGGCGAATTTGGTCATTACCCAGGGAAAGAGTAAGAGATCTTTAACGGCACACTGTTTGCCCATGTAAAGATGTGGAAAGTGATAGAAAGGCACGAGAGACACAGTGCGACGGAGATGAACGGAGAAAGGATACCTCCCGTTCTCGCGCCTTTGGCGGAAAAACACTCGAGCCAGCGGTTAACCTCCATCCCCTCAGGACAGATACCGGAGCATCTGGCTGCTTCTAATACCCTCAGAGAGGACAGAGAGGGAGAAAAGGAGGAAGATCCTTTGAAAGCAAGAGGGCGCCCACGTGCTTACAACCTTCCGACTGATCGGTGGCAATAGGCCACTGCCAAAGGCCCGACTTCTAGGCTCTCATCTCCCATTACCGGTGAGACAAAAGCAGGCCCTGAACGCTCCTTCACCCTAACCAATTACAAGCCCCCAGGGACAAGCCCCTGACCGCTCTGAGCCAACTCGACTTTTTTTTTTTTATCTCTGCCCTGTGATGTTGCAATGGATCAGAGCCTACTGCTGCTGCTGCAACTATTGCAATTGCTGTGGAAATTATGACATGCTGTATCATTTTTAATGTTTGAGGCTAGCATTCCTAAAAATAAAAAAAAAGCTGTGTCCACTGATATCATTACAATAAGTGTGATCAGTGACCATCTGATGTTTCAAACTGTTGTATATTAAGAAAAATTGCTAGAAAAGTCATACAGGAAACAATTTTCTACTTCTAAAGACTGCTGAACAGAGAGCAGCAGCAACAGTTCTTTTGACTGATGAAACACCAGTTAATTACCGCCAGATATTCTGTATAAAGCCTTCAGTGAAATTTGTTTCACAAAACCAGTGCACAGAGAGGGGACATCTAAAATCACCGTTTAGTCCCCACTACTGTGGTCTCCATCAGTCCCTCTTCGGTTGAAAGTTCTTCAATCGCCGCTGCCTCCCTTTGTGATAGATCATCTGGTCAGACTCCTGAAGTGAGAGTGAATAGTTTGGGATGCTTTCTTGCACATAAACAGTATTTGAAATGAAATCTGTGCATGGCAAGTCAATAGTTCCATCTTGAAAAGGACCAAATTTTCTCAAAAAAGGAAAAAGTACTACACTGCATTTCTGCCTAAAGGCTCCACTTAAGGCAAATTATCATTTACCTTTCGAGGGCTGCCAGATCATTAGGCAGGGACATTAAAATCAGCCACCGCAGCACCAGAGGGGGCCAAAGTGAACCAGTGCCCGGTACACAGCTGAGCATGCGTGTGCGCGTGAGAGCATGTGTGGGTCTATGTGAAAAAAAGAGTGTGCCAGCATGCATGTGTGTATATGTGTGCGATGACATCAAAGCTTCCAGCAGTCAAGGGTTTGCCATGTGTCCAGAATCATTTGACATGAGCAGATGCATCATTAAAACCTTGCCACACGCGCAGTTTCCTGTGCCAGATACCACAGCCATTCTCGCTCTCGTCATCATTAGCAGTCTTCTTTATTCCATCTCTTTTCCGTATTTCACATATGTTCTACAACGATGTGCAGATCCAACAATGTGAGAAATCTATTTCTCTTTCTCTATTCTGGCCTTTACTGGGGTCATGGGTCTTTTTACGTTTATCTGTGAGTTCAGTGAGCAAGCTGGATCACTTGGGCATGTGGACTCTTTTTCGCAGTTTTTTTTTTTTTTTTCTTGTTCTTTCTTCCCTTTTTTCTTCTCTGGCCAGACGGTGGCATCCCAAGCTCCTCTCATTAAATCAAACTGACTGGTCGGGTGTGTGGCGTGGCCAGTGACCACCTTCTGATGTTCAGCCAGGGATATGTGAAGGGACAGACCTTACCTTCTTCTGAGGGGCTGGCATATGGCCCCAGCACAGCTGCTTTACTCCTTCCCCTTCTCATCTCCTCCCCTCCCTTAAATCGTTCTGTGTTTGGTCCTTCTCCTCCTCCTGGTCAATGATACTGTCAAGCCTGGACTCCAGACTGGTGCACACACACACACTCAAACATCCAAAACAAACCCAGCTGTTCAAGGAGCTACTACCAGACATTGGGGGTCACCACCTTTCTCTCCTAAGGAAGAGGATGTTGTGTCTTTTCAAGTCATGTCTCACTATAAAGCAAGACTTCCAGGTTTAAAATAACAACTCCAACATTTCCGGGTAAAAGGACAAAGCAAACTGTCCATTGTGGAAAGGGGGAAAAAATGTCCATTGAGTGGTGATTTCTTAACAATGAAGTTAAAAAAATATCTTTGGAGGTACACCTGAACAATACAGCAGGAAGGGCTGGGGTGAATACTGCTGGGAAAAGAAGAGCTGGCGCAGGGATCAAAGCTTGGCTTTGACGCGGCATTGTCTTTAAATGATCCAGACTTTAAACACAACTTTAAACATCCATCTATCTATCAATCTATCTATCTATCCATCTATCTATCTATCTATAGGCCTAGAAACCTTCAAATTTCAAAACATTTAAACCTTCAAATGTGGCAACAATATTCAAAGTTTGTCTTGACAAGTTTTGCTTTTCTAGTTAAATATTACAGTTTCTTTGAATTTGTTTTAAGCATGCTTACATTCAAATTCAAATTGTAATTCTGCATCCTGTTTTCTACACTAAAAAGGCATAAACTATTTAATTCTGAATCGCACGTCTTAAAAGCAAAAAATCAGTAAACAAGATTTTTTTTAAAGGATTAGTTCACTTTAGAATTCAAATTGCCTGATAATTTACTCCTCCCCCATGTCATTCAAGATGTTTATGTCTTTCTTTCTTCAGTCGAAAAGAAATTAAGATTTTTGAGGAAAACATTCAAGGTTTTTTCTCTATATAGTGGACTTCACTGGGGTGCAACGGGTTGAAGGTCCAAATTGCAGTTTCAATGCAGCTTCAAAGGGCTCTACATGATCCCAGTCAAGGAATAAGGGTCTTGTCTAGGGAAAAAAATCGGTCATTTTCCAAAAAATAAAAAATAAAATTATATACTTAAGCTCAAATGCTCATCTTGCACTAGCTCCGCGATGCGGCACGCATTACGTAATCATGTTGGAAAGGTCATGCGTGATGTAGTACCACGGTAGGGAAAAAAAAACTCCATCTTATTTTCTCCTCCAACTTCAAAATCATCCCACATCGTTGTTTTACCTTTTTTTGTAAAGGGCATTTGACTTAGTCTTTGCATGTTCGCTTTGTAGACACTGGATCGGTACTTTCGCCGACGTCATGCGTGACATTTCCAACGTGATTACGTAATGCATGGCGCATGGCAGAGCAGTGCAAGACGAGCATTTGTGGTTAAAAAGTATTTACATTTTAATTTTATTTTTTTTAGAAAATGATTGATCGTTTCACTAGACAAGACTCTTATTCCTCCACTGGGATCATGTAGAGCCCTTTGAAGCTGCACTGAAACTGCAATTTGGACCTTATTGAACCTATTGTACCCCAGAGAAAAATCCTGGAAAGTTTTCCTCAAAAACCTTAATTTCTTTTCGACTGAAGACAGACAGACATAAACCTCTTGGATAACATGGGGGTGAGTAAATTATCAAATTTTAATTCTGAAGTGAAATAATCCTTTAAAAAAAGGTCAATTTAAATGATAATTTAGCATCCAAACCACCACAAACCCACAGATAATGACGACCAACATCCATTAATGATATATGTTCATGTGTCATTAAGGTCAGGAACAGATGCAGTGAGGAGAGCTGCTTTATCAGAGCACTAGAGAGACAACAAGGACCGAGAGACCTCTAACCAGCCCTATCCAGCCGTCAGGAGCACGCCGAAGCTACTCTCTCCTCTGTCTCCTTTACAAGGAGATTAACTCCTGGGCACAATTAAGAAGTGCACTCTGAGGACTTTCCTGACGTTCGGTTATAAACTACAATGCATCTCACATTTCAAAGACAGCAGGTTTTTGCTAGGCAAGGAGAGCATGTCGCACACCATACTTTACATGAGTGCCGAGGTTCAGCCGAGCGTTGCTCAATTGCACCTGCAATAAACAGCAGATTTATGGAAAATATTTCATCGTTTTGCCTCTGTCAATGCCAAAGTTTCAAATTAATTATTGATTAATCACTTTCTTTCTTAACAAAAATGCAGACTAGCAATATCAAAGCACGACGAAAAAAAAGATTATAGCCCCAATTCAGGTTCGTTCCAATCATTCATAACCATGGTATTGACAAATACCAACTTGCTAATCACTGAGCTCGAGAAATAAAAATGGTCAGCATTTCCCCCCGGACACACTAAAGCTGAAATACATCAGTTGTCTTTAACAAGCAAATCTCAGAGAACTAGAGTGAAGAGAAAATAAATTCTATATGTGTGTGTTTCTGTCTGTTTGAATGCATGCAGCCGAACAAAACCCCAAAGCACAACATCAGGACTCATGAAGGCACATGCATGGATGCAGTGGACAGTACGGACCCCCGGTGTTGCTCTAGTGTGGTCAAACCAGACCGAAAAGGTCAAGGTAAATTTTAGAGCATGCAAGGGGCTTTTTAAAATATTCATGGTCAGCTTTTTAGCACATGTGGCCACTCCAGACGTAATGAGATGGGAATAGTAAATATTTGCCGCTGGTCTGTGCCATTCCCATGTGCTGAAGCTTATTTTGAATACAGAAGATGCTGGGGAGGCAAGTGGAGGGGGCACCTGATAACTAATTAGTACATTTGCACAAATAATTAGAATGATTGATTGATTTTTCACAGGGAGGCGTGGGAGACATGTCAAATGAAGATGGTCTGCCATTAAGGGCAGACTACTGGTGGTCCGTCTGAAATCATCATTCTGAGCATATGCTGATAATAGGAAATGAGACAGACAGATGACATTAAAGACAGTAGAAAGACAACTTCTCCCAAGAGGTACACTTTGTGAATTGTTCTTCAAATAACTCTATAAACCTATAACTTCTTCAAAAAATATCTAGGGTAATTGTAAGGGTTTAAAGAGAAGATGTATTTTTAGCACTGTACATCCAAAATCAGAGTATTTCAGGCAATTCAGCATTTGAGACCAATGAGACCATTTGAGATTCTTTACTTAAGTAGGCCCACACAGAATCCGCACACGTCTATGTTTTGTGGGGGAAAAAGTGGAATTCTGTTTGCATGGAAAATCCAGTTTATTATATATTAAACTAAATAACGATAAAAAAAAAACTCAAACAGACTCTTTACTTAAGCAGGCCAGCACAGAATCTGCACACTTTCATTTTTCAGCTTCAATTTTGGGGGGAAATGCAAAGAATTTAGTGGCTTGGATTATATAATTCATTTAACAAATAAAAATTTAATTCTAAAAACTAAAAAAAAAGTGCTAAACAGAGCTGTCAGGACTATAATCTGATTGGTAGATAATGCTGAACACATGAATCCATTATCAAAACAGACCACATATTTTACAAAACTTTGTAAATGACAAGTGTTAGACTTCTAAGGAAAACTGCAGAATTTATGTTATTCAATGCAAGCTTTCTCATGAGCCAGGGTGCCACCGAGTCACTAGGTAACAGCTTCACATCTAGAATAAGAGCAAGGTTACTTTAAATTCCGATTTTGTATTTTGATTTAAAATCGAAGGGCTTCAGGCTCTAATGTCCCGCAATTCATCTGAGTGATGTTTGTTGCGCCTTGAGCAAAGCACTTAAAACTCAACTTGCTCCACGGGCACAACAATATGACACAGTTTTCAGTGTTCTTGTGCTAAATGAGAATCGCTTTTTAAAAACAAAAAAGGAAACATTCCACACAGCCCATTACAAACAGTGGAGTCTTGCGGAATGCATATAAGACCACGTCCTATCCCTCTCTCTCACTGCAGAAACGTGCACGCAGGCTGACGAGCCAGTCTCTTAACATCATGTGAACACACACATTACGCTGAGCAAATAGATATTCTCTCTCATTATCCTGTCTTTTAAAGTAAAGGAGAGGCAGGCTGTTTGTGGTGGCCGAACGTAATTTCCCCCTCATACAGAATTCAAATATAGACAGTTAGGAAATGGGAAAGAGGTACTGAAAGGAAGAGAAGATGAGAATGAGAGCTCGGGGTTGATTTCTCCATCAGGCCCTTTTGTTGGTAGTGAGCAGTCACGGGAAAGATTCGTCTTCATCTTCCTGGCTGGCTCTTACCAGGTTACTGTAACTGACACCTCGCTAGTTTTTTGCGGGTCTCTGCGAATCTAACGCATGCCTCGAAAGTCTTCAGCACTTTGTATATAAGTCATTGACTGCGAGGAGAGGTGGAGCAATGGAGAGGAGGGCAGGACGGGTAAGGAGAGGTGAAAAGGACGTAACTGAAATAGAAATGTGAATTGGAGAGTAGGGGAACACAAGGAGGGGGGTAGATAAGAGTATAATCCCTCTTATGTCAGGGACAGACTGGAGAGAGACAAGATTAGGCGATACCTACCATACCGTTACAATTAGTCTCAGCCTTGACTTAGTGCTCACATTGAATGCCTCTCTAACAGGGTCAAGGAAAAAATGATTTAAACGTCTATATTTGTGCACTGGCTGAAAGAGTGGCGCACAATTTGTCTCTGTCTCTCTGTATTTTAGCAACATCTGGCAGTAGGAGATTTAGGTTAGACAAGTAATTAGTGCCACGTATTTGTCCTAAAGACAGGTGTATTTTCATTTAAAAATCACTTCATCACTGTGCTGGAGAGCAGCCGGCGTGTACACACACACACACACCTCCTCACCTTGCATGCATCACAATGACAAGTTTGTGTAGGGTGATTTAAACTTGAAAGGTAAACTAGAAAAAAAAACTAGAAAATCTTTAAGCAAAAAGTCTTTTTAACCACCATCAGCTGGTCATACAATGATGCACTAGTCGAACTTTACAGTTCGTTTTAACATATCCATCTATTCATATACATCTAAACATAATATAATATATACTATCGTTCAAAAGTTTGGGGTTGGTATGATTTTTTTTTTAAAGTTTTTTTAATCAAACAATTATTATATATTAAACAACAATGAATCACAGTAAAAAGTCATATTGTGAAACATTATTACAAATTTTAAAAAAATTATTTTTAAGGGTTGTAGCAATATATCATGTCACAATATACCGCAATACAAAAATGCAACAATATGTATCGTGGATAATGACACTATGTATTGTGTATAGTTCACCCAAAATGAAAATAACTGAGAAAAAATTCAAGTTTACAGAGTTTTAGTGTCAGTACTACATTAAACTACGATATATAATGTTGAATATAATGTATAATAAAGCAATGGGGGAATATTTGTGGGTCCTGATAATGCCAAATGTCTTGTGTTACCAGTAAAATGTGGCCTACATTATTTTAAATATAACTAGTCGGTGACAGAGTGCAAGTATATTCCTATTTTTCTGTATTTTCAGCTTCAGAATCATGAATATTTTTATTCTGGTGTTACCATTGTCATGCGCATTGGGTCACCAGCACCAAGTCCAAGCCTATTTATTCCACCCCGCCAATGTAATACCAAATTTAGCATTTAAATTTTTTGTTAACCTTTTACCATATATCTTTAAGTATCGCAATAATATCGTATCGTGAGTTCTGTATCGTGATATGTATTGAATCATGACATGAGGGTATCGTTACATCCCTAGTATATTTGTATTTTAATATATTTTAAAGTGCAATTTATTCCTGTGATGGCAAACCAGAATTTTCAGCAGCCATTACTTCAGTTTTCAGAGTCAAATGATTCTTCAGAAATCATTAATATGCTGATCTGGTGCACAATAAACATATTTTTATCTATCTATATCTATTATGCTGAAAACAGTTGTGCTGCTTAATATTTCTGTGAAACTGTGATACATTTTTTTCAGGATTTTTCAATGAATAGCAGCATTTATTTGACAATGTAAAAAAGCTTCACTGTCACCTTTGATCACTTTAATGCATGCTTGATAAATAAAAGTATTAAATAAAAAAACATAACATCTTACTGACCCCAAACTTTTGAATGTATAATATAATAAAATATAATATAATATAATATATAGAAACATTTCTTTTAATTAAAGGCCTGCAAGTTAGTTTAGTCTGGAGGTCTTTTTTTATTCTGGTTCTAATGAAGTATGAATTTGCATATTGTATACAGACAGTAAATGGATAAAATATGAAACATGACAGTCCCTTCCATTAATACACGGTCATTGCTCTTTCTCCCTCAGATCTCAATATAGTGCTCCTCTCTCCTTCACTGACTAATCATGTTGTTTGTTTCCATCGTAACTTTTCCAGATTGAGTGCTGAAGTCTTTTAAAATGGAAATGTACTTCATCATGGTCATTTGACACTGAGCGCTAATAAATCAAGGCCAGTCCTCTTCTACTGAGAATTAAAGTAAAACAAACAGCAGAGGTCCGTTCCTCTTTACTGAACCTAATGGAGGTCACATTCACCCAAACCATGCAATTAAATAGTCAAAGAATACTGAACAAAAGCTCTCTCCCTCATACCATTTCTTAAAAAGGGATTGTATTATGTTCCAAGACAAATAAATATCTATAAAAGTCTTACCTGCCCAAACACCATTTCACATTATATCGGATGAAACTGACAGGAAAGATATTAAAAAGTCAAGTCTAAATTCACTGAAACAATATACAAAATACTTAAAGTACGAATCCAAAGGCTTCATCTAACTAAAATATTTTATGACAGAAAGGAGCTGGCAGCCCAGCAAAAAATCTAAAGTGCAATAAGAAAACAATGAGATCAATTGTAATTCAACTCGTTCCTCTGAATGGAACGCAAAAAGAAAATTCAAAATATTCTTCGCTGTATAGGCTCAATCAAAATATTCTGATCCTTGTTACTGAATCTGAATATGTATGAACGTATCAAATATGCTGAATTTATTTTGAATATTTAATGAGATATAAAATATAAGTCTATTTCAGCAAACTAATAAAATCAGTCTTGTATGAATGTAACACAGATTGAAAAAAAAAAAAAAGGAGGCGGGAAAGGGCGGAAAACAAAATAGATAGACAGAGAGAGGGGAGTCAGAGGTTCATCAACATTCAATGACAGAATAACACAGCCATACTTCCCCACATCAAGAGCAGTCAAAATATCAGTGTGCATCTCTAAGCATCTGCACACCCTCCATCTATCTCTCGTCCTCTCTCGTCCGCCTCGCCTGTGTCCAATCACGCACCAGTCCCTCGCAATAAAACAAATTAACTGATTAGACATTTTAATTTCAGTTGTCTTTGACCTTGTAGAATATATTACTGATGTCTACATTGGTGGGGTGATAATACTGAGCTTTTTCATGGAAACGGAGCTGCCCTATTTTCACCTTCCGAACGCAAGAGCTGCAAACAGGTTGAAGTACACGAATGCATACAAACACGCACAGACCTCCCCTCCTAATACACAGCATTCTTTTCTTTTCCTGCTCCGAACACCCCCCTTTCCAGCTCCAGGCGGCCGGCAACGGAAGGGTTAAGCAGGGAATGCATTAACAAAAGAAAATTATAGCGTAAACAGTTCATAAAATCTCACAGCCCCCGATGTCGCGCTAGATCATTAAATTTCTGCAACAATTAGACCTTTTCTCACGGCGGCAAATTGGACCCGTTGCCATGGCAAATCTGAGCCCTTAAGTCATATATCTTTGATTGCGGAAAGGTCAGACGTAGACAGCCTAATAACTCAGGGGGCTGTTTGACAGATTTCATCCGAGCATGATCACATAACAGCACAAAACTATGTCGGCAGTTGTTAAAAGAAGGGAGGGGTCAGGGAGAAGGTTGAGGTTATGGAATGTTTGAGCTTGACTGAGCACAGCCTGATAATGTGCCTGACTGCATTTAAATCCACAGAAACACCATGCGTCTGTGTGCGTGCACCCTCGTTTCAATGGGGGCCGCTTGGATGAGGACGGGTTTCGTTCTTCTGTAGTTTTTAGAAGGCAAAGTGCTGTTTGAAAGCAGCTGAGGCAAGGAAAGGAAGAGAACTGCTGGCAAGCAATGGCAGCCTGTTGAGAATACAATGATTTAGCATGATTTATTTAGATGATGTCGCACACCCCCGATCACACACACATATGGTTGGGGAATTGTGCGGAGCAGCTTAGTGTAAGATGGCATCAAGCTAAAATCTATGAGCTCGACTCACTAATGACCTTGACATGTAAACTTTGAGGGAACAATAAGCTCTCTTTACTCAGCTAACGGCATTTGAGTGTGATTTTAGGAGTAATCCTTAACCCTCCCCTGTAGGCTTTGCTGGCATTTCAGCTGCCTTTCCCACAGGTGCCTGAAAAAGCAGTGACAACAGCGCCATCTGCTGGCCGGACACAGGAACTCGGACGTTACCTTGTGCCATCTTAAAAAAAAAGAGGTGGATAAAAGATGTTGTGCCTGAGTGTAATTAAGTTTCATTGCACGTGTGTGTGTGTGTGTGCGTGTTCGAGCAAGAGCCTAGTTGTTGCTTGTCTTTGCGCGTGACTGAAATATACTTTCCCTGTCCCCAGACCTAGATATCAGGGGCCCTTGGGAAAGTGTGACAATGAGAGTGTGCACTTGAGTGAGTTAATGTGAAGGTGGCTCAGCTGGACAGCAGATGTCTACCTCTTAGTCCCCTTCCATCTCTGTCTCCTAGTTTCCACCTCCCTCTGACTCTTTCCTCCTCAATTCTCACCCTTTATCCTCTTTTTCTTCTCAGCCTCTATAAGTCAACTTTGTGTTGGCAACACAAGGTCATTGGTTAGATTTCCAGGGAACACAAATACTAATAATCAAGAATATCTATATGATTTTATTTATCCAAAACAACTTAAAGTGCATTCCAAATGAGTGTTAAAAAAAAAAAAAGTTCATACTACTAAATCACGATGATCTGATGTTCATTAATGATCTGAATTCATTAACGTTAAAAAAAGGTATGATGTCAGCAAGATTTTTTTAAACCAATGATGCATTCAAATAATCAAATGTGACAGTGAATACATTTATAATGTTACAAAATATTTTTTAAATCCTGAAAAAAAATTTGTATCAAATAAATGCAGCTCTTTCAAAAAAATTTTAAAAAATCTTACCAACCCCAAACTTTTGAACGGTAGTATACAAACCTAACTTAACCGGCGCTGAGCTGTTACGCTCATGCAGATGACAGAACTTTAAGTCTGGCTCACGACATTTATAAAAAAAAATTTAAAAAAACATTTCCCCTCCCTTTCTCCCCATTATTTTCAGTCTTCTCTCCAATTTCATTTAAAATAAAATTGGCATAAAGGCTGGTAATAAATGTAAAAAATCATATAGGTGGACTTAGCATCACCTTTCTTTGAAACCAATTTTATAGTGAAAATCTCTTTTAGCCCTCGCAGGGCAGTCCAGATCACCTTTAAGCTTTCGTTCAAACAGTCAAAATTAAATGTTATTATACAAAGGTCACACATTAATTCCAGTTTCATAGTATTTCTATTCATGACACTGAATAGTTCGCTGGATATCTGTGTCCTCGTAATCAGATATGGACTTCTCATTAAAAACGAAAAGGCTAGTGGCTGCCACAAGATGCCACGGCTTTACTTTAAGACTACATCATGCTTTCCACCAAAGGACATTTCTTCCACAACGCTGTCACCGCTGGCCTGCTCGCCGGGGATTTAAGACACTGATGTCAGCTTTGTGACAGCTGGTTTAAGTGTACAGCTGAGTTTTACAAGACAGGCCCTGTTGTCTGCCCTTAATTAAGGCTGAGAAAATGGCCCTGATTCACAAAAGCATTACACACAAGCAAAAGCTGTTTTGCTGAGCAAAAGGAATATGAAATTATGTGAATGGTTAGGCATCTGACAAGCCCCAATCACTGTTCTTTTAATGGCAATTTAATGATAATTGGATGTAAAAAGTACAAGTACTGAAGGATTTGAGAAGTCAAATGAACTAAAAGAGCACTATATAATCCTAAAATGAAACTGGAACTACTGACACAAACTGACTCGAGCTGGGAACATATTCACTAATTCTTCCAGGCACTTACATATTCCACAAATACTCCACACATACTCCACACGGTTACTCTTCGAGCAAAGGCATGCTCACCTCAAGTTAGTATATTAAGAACAAAAGCCGAGCAGATATCAGCCTGAACAGGGGAGCCATGGGTAGGGGGTTAATTAATACAAAGCATTTTTAAAAGAGAGCCCAACACATCCGCACTCAGAAGCAGCGGGGCTCCGCGATAAGCAGCTCATCAAACACACAAGTGGAGCTGTTTCTCAGCTGTTCTGCACCCAGATTAATAGCACCTCAGGTCAGGAGGCCCCCTGTGGTTCCTCAGCACCCCACCGTTCTCTCCAGCCAGATCATTCACTAACGCATTGCCACGGAGGATAATTGGGGCACGTCGCTGCGCTGCACTCCGCTCACCTGTCTGCTTGCAGGTGCTAAGGTGTCAGAACCTCTGGGTAACGTGCAAGCTACTCCGACGGTGAAATCTAACATGCATCCTCTTACACGCTGTAGCGTGCAGCTGAAAGCAGCAGGAGAAGCTTTTGGAAGGTAAAGGTGAATAGAAACCCTACAGCAGGATTAAATGGAGGCTGGAGGGAGGTGAACCATCCTCTTTTTGTCAGCTTCAACGAGGCAACTGGTAGCAACCTGTAACCTGTGCCACCCACAGCACTCCTGATTCTTTTTGGTCTTCAGGGGTCCCACACCTTTTGACAATTGACTTTTCCATTGCTTTTCTAGTCATTTTTTATTACTGGATAAACACTTAAAAAAAATATTAAAAGATGCACTCACAAAAAAACAATTTCTAGTCAATTAAGTATTTTACAGTTTGGTGGTTTGTTTATTTTTAATTCATTTTTAACATACTCATAATTTTAAAATATAAACATTTCCATGACTTAAGACTGTACTGGTAATACATTAGATTACAATATGGTTGAATCACATTAAGGTTCAATGGTTAACACATTAGATATCATAAACTAGCAATGAATAACAACTTTTCACAGCATATTTTAATCCAGTTCATTTTAATTCATGTTTATATAATAAATAATATTAATTTATACTTCACTAAAATCAAAACTGAAAAATTAATACCTTAGCGAAGATGTTTCTAGACTACCAAATCAGCATATTAGAATGATTTCTGAAGGGTCATGTGACACTGAAGTAATGGAGTAACTGGAGTAATGATGAAAATTCAGTATTGCCATCACAGGAAAAAAAAAAAATATATATATAAAAAAAAATATATATATATATATATATATATATATATAAACAAAAATAAAATAAAATGATAAAATAAAAAAATTATTAAAATTAAATTAAATTAAATTAAATAAAANGTTATTATAAATAGCAATATTTTACTGTCATTTTTGATCAAATAACTGCAGCTTTGGTGAGCATAAGAGACATATTTCCCCCCAACCCCAAAATGCATGGTGTAGTGTATGTAGAAATCAACATTAAAATAAATTAATAAATGCTGTAAAAGTATTTCTCATGGTTACTTGATAAAATCGAATACATTAGTTAATGTTAAAAAAAAAACTGAAACTTATTGCAAAGTATTAACATCTATTTTCATGATTTTTCCGAGCATTGAATCTTACAAAATTCCCTGATATTTCAAAGGTTTTCCATGTCAGTGAACCCTTGAAAAGTCACATCCTGCCTGATTTATTGCACTGCACTTGATAAAAGCCCAGTTAAGTGTGTCAAAACTCATAGTGGAGAGGAGGTGAGAAGGAGAGGAACAGTGGGAATACAAATGGAAGGAAGGCTGGGATTAATTGTCCGAGAAGCGAAATGGCTGCGGTGCAGTTGCTGTGCTTTGAGGGCTGGGGGGGGGTCTCACTTGTTGTTGGGGTTGAGGTCAGGAGCGGGTCGATTCTAATGGTGTCACCCAGCACGCTCACAATTCCACACTCATTACACCATTCACAATTACTGTTACCTATTTCCCCGAGAGGGCTGGGCCAACCATTATCACGGCGACTCAAATGAAGTGGATAATTGTGTCTCTCTGCGGCACATCAGGAAATGGGGGAGAGAGAGAGAGAGAGAGTGAGAGAAGATGGAGACAGAGAGGCAGAGGAGGAGGAAAGACAGATGGATCAGGAGGTGTAAGACAGATATCAACAGACAACAAGCCAGTTCAAACAGAAGGAACCCTTGTCACATTTACAAGCACAAAAACCGCATCATTGCAGATCAAGCCATCTAAAGTTGGAACAACTTCACCAATTCATGAGGGAGAGACGCTCCGATTCAAGCTTGCTAATAACACAACCGTCGCGATCGACTGATCTGAAAACACTCTGTGCCACTAATGTTTAAGGAGTCAGAAAAGGGAATTCATTCATAGGAAATGACCAAAAATAGAGGCGTCTCTTGAATGCTATATTTATAAGAAATAGAGGCCAACTCTCAGACCGCAATCCTACACAGACTTGTCAAACTGCGTGCCATTACTATCCCTTGTCTTAGCGCACTTGTCATGTAAGACTTGTACTCAAATGAAATATTTATTCTGCATAATAACTTTCAAAGGGGAATAAAGTATGGAATTAATTATTAATCATATGTATATTCAAAGCTTTTCTTTTTTGGGAGCGTTAGATATTCCCAGACAGTCTCAATCTGACGAGAGGCCCCGATTAAGTCTCAGAAAAATATAAGTTGAAAGATGTCAAAATCAGAAAAAAAAAGGAGAACCGTAAGCTTTTGCCCCTTGATTTAACTAGTTCACAGGTGTCAGAAACGAGATGTTTTGCAACACAAATTACACGCTTCATTTCGCGGATACTAACTGTGCTCTAGTTCTGTGGAACAAAGTACATTTGCTGTGGAAAAGGAGTCAAGGTCAGGTCATCAGCAGACGTCATAAACTCCCATTAACGGGAGTGAGGAAATAAAGAAGGCCACTGATGAGAGGAAATGCGATCTGAAGCGATAGATATCTCATTTACTGCATTCTGCCCCATTTTGACACAATTTGCTTCAAGCCAGTTAATATGCAAGTTATCCATCTGAGAGGGCGTGAGACAGACCATTTCAGTGTCAATTTACAGCAAAAAAAAGAGAATGTGAGTACTCTCCATTCTTCAGAGCTCTTTAGTCTAATTCAATTGTACCTTTCAATACCTTATGATATGCAGGAAGTGCTTGGCTCGCTATATCACATTATGGGAGGATAAAATAGTAAAACGGATTTTTTTTTTAAGGCGGCAAGTATGCACTGGGATAAAAGCAGATAAAAAGTCAAGCTTACTTTTGCCTTGTCTGGGGGTTGAAAAGTGGCTATAAGTGCTTTAGCTAGCGCTTAGCGGTAAATGCAAGGCATCCATCATCTAACCTCCTCAAATAGTAATGGGAGAAGTTATTCCTTATTGACTTTATTCAACTCTGCCTGACAGACTATTCATAACCAGCTGTGGACATCACAGGAGCTCAAAAGGACGCAGTGAAGTTGGATGAAGCAACGTTGCCCCATATTCACAATTCAAAAGAAATGACAAATAAAGAGGTGCATCCCACTACAGTTTGGATTGGCAGTATGGTTCTGTTCTGGGCAAGAACTCTCTGCCTATCCATGCAGCCTAGCACTAGATGACAAAAAAGCCTTCTAAAATTCATAAGCTACTGTAGGTGGTTGAGTATATAGTGCATAGTAAAAGTGTATGTAATTTGGGACACAACTAAAATGTTTTTAAAGATAAATTGTTCTACTAGTCCAGAAGTGTACAAAGTAAGAAACAGTGCATTTATCAGGGTGAGTTAATTTGGGCAGGTGGTTCCTTGTCACAAACGCAACTAACAAGTGGAATGCACAAAAAGGTTTGATGAGCAAAAAGAATTTGAGTTGCAACTTGCAAGACATGCAAGGCTTGCACATGGCCAATGCTATAAAATAAAACAGAAGATGTGCAGCCCCTGTCTCGAGCATCCTGCATAACAGTAGCATTAAATCAGGGCATTTTGACGCACTGGTTTTATTCCGTGATCTACTAAAAATGAGTGTTTTATGTATTTGTATTTGTGTGCTGTGGTCCAAAAAGTCCAAAACAGAGGAATCCCACAGACCTGCAAAATAGTGCATGCATTCATACCAAAGGGATACGAATGGAAATTTGGAGCTGACTTTAAATAATCCTTACCTAAGCTGTCGGCAGGCATATTTCATAGCATTAATATTTACATCGCATCAGAGTCGAAGGACTAAAATCTGAAGATGTGTGCTCGCCCGGACAAATTTAAAATGCATACATAAATAACAAGAGCTGGTAGGAAATCAGGTGACCTACACTTGACATGCATGGAGACTTGTCAAGCATGAAGAACAAGAAATATTTTAAATAAGCTATATGCTGTTTAACACGATAACCAATAGTATTTTTCCAGCAATGTAAACTTATTTTAATTTTAAAACATTTTAAAACAAGGGCGGTTTTTGTTTTGTATGCTCAATATGCATCTGGTTAAAAGCTCAGTCTGTACTGTTATAGTATGTTGCCAGAGTAGTATTTGTTATTAATTAAAAATAGCTGTACATTTACAGTGCCATGCAAAAGTTTGGCATCAGAGATTATATTTATTTGAAAGAAATTAATACTTTTATTCAGCAAGGATGCATTAAATTGATCAAAAGTGACAGTAAAGACTTTTGCATTGTTACAAAAAAAAAAAAATATATATANTGATGGGAGAAGGCAGTATAGCTGCCATGCGTGACTCTTCACAAGAGCTAACGACTGCTTATATAGTGAAGTCCCAGAGTCGGAGGACATAATATAAAGCAAAAACAAAGAAATGTTATGACATAAAATGAATATCAAACATTTACGTCATGACTTTTTGGCATGGTAATGGATATGACAATGTTAAAGGGACAGTTAAATTTTGTCATTAATTACTCATCCTCATGTCGTTCCAAACCCGTAAGACCTTCGTTCATCTTCGGAACACAAATTAAGATATTTTGGATGAAATCCGAGAGCTCTCTGACCCCTCTATAGACCTTATTTACCAGAGAAACAAGCGCGCTGCCATCTTTAGAATATTGTCTTTGAACTTCCGTTTTGCGGTAGCTCTGTACATTTCTATGGCATCGCTGTTGAAGAATAATTAGCTGGTGCAGTGGATTTACCTGTTGTAGAGTTAATGAAAGTTATCATTAACATTGTTATGTTTAAAGCAGGTGTCTTAACAGATGTCAGTAGACCGGGAAGATTTTAAAATGAGCAGTTCATTCAGAAATATGTAAGATCGCTGTGGAAATACAAACCGGAAGTCAAAAGACATTGAGCGCAGCGCTGAAAAGGGGCGGGGCAACATAAGGTCTATAGACAGCACTTTAATTACAACCTTCAAGGCCCAGAAAGGTGGTAAAGACATCTTTAAAATAGTCCATGTGACTACAGTGATTCAACCTTAATTTTATAAGCAACGAGAATACTTTTTGTGTGCAAAAAAACAAACAAATATAACCACTTTATTCAACAATTTCTTATCTTCACTGTCAGACTCCTATGCTGTTGACGTTGTACACAGTGCAGCGCTTCGGGGTTCTACATCAGAACTAGGGCTGGGCGATATGGAAAAAAAATTTAATCTAGATTTTTTCAGAACGATTAACCGATTCACGATTTCAATTTTATTTATGTTTAACTAGTCAACTTAAAAACTTAACTACAATATGATTCAAGTAACATCCTCTTTATTAACCATCTGGTTAAAGTTCTATTCAAAGTGCAGCATAAGTGATCAACTTATGCTGTAGTGTAAATGTAAAATGTAAAAAGTGTAAATGTAAAACAAATGACTTGTTATTTGTTAAATATCTTTGCAGAAAATATGCATTAAATATGAAGTCAAATTTTGTACAAACTTAAACTTATCTTAAACATATCCTATATACCCGGTACTCAGAAATAATTTAAAATAAGAAAAATGCGTAATATTTCTAAGTCAAAATGTAATAGAAATAAATAACACTGTAATAGGCTATTATTAAAAACCAAATGCTTTGTAAAACAGAAAACAGCAGCTTTCAACCTGTCACCATCATGCAAACATGAAATATCAAACATACAGTAGTTCTTTACAGTACGATTTTGCATTCCATTGTGCTATTTTTCCTATTGTTTTTTATGTTTGGCAGACATGTTTGGGTGTTGCACTATTGTCTCGCGTCTTTTGCATCGTCTCATGCATGAAACGGCATTCTAAAAACGCGGCGGAGTTTTAAAAAAAAGTTAAACTTGCATTTAATAACTTTGCTCTCGGGCGCGCCATCATGTGGTCGAATCATTTTCTTCTCTCCAACATGTCTAATGGGGTGTTCACACACCAGACGCGACTTGTGCGAATAAATCGCGCTATTCGCACGTAGTTGGACGCTTGAACATTTTGAGTTTACCCGCTTCATTCGTGCGTGAAATTCACTTCACAACAGACTAGGGCTGGGCGGTATATCGAGTTTGTACAATATACAAATGCGACATGAACCAGTCAGCTTGTGCCAAGTAGTTAAAGCTGAGAATATCATCAGTTTGTGTTAAGGACCCATCAGCCTGCACCATCTAGAGTTTCATGACAAAACTAGGCTTTTTTTTTTACATTTTAAAAATCTTACCAACTCCAAACTACTGAATGTAGTGTATGTTGACATCCTATTTGACATAAACTGCCCTAGAATATGTTCCTACAACATGCTGCCTGTACATCCACGAAGAGAAGTATCAGGCTTTGTGTAACATCAGTTAAGCACAACAAGGCAGGCTGAACTCTCCATCTTGTGATACTGGTTATTGGAGATGATGAGCCTCTCATGTCGATGAAAATAGCAACTGCTGCCGCAACCCAATTATGAGCAGAATCTTCCCCGTTTTGTTTTCTTTCTTTTTTTTACCTTGTGAACAGTAGGTCAGATGGGATCGACCGGGCAGCGGCGTTCAAAACAGACAGCTCGGCCCCTATTTGAGGATCAATAGCAGTGGCTAATGTCTGATCTGTTTCTGTCCATATTCAAATACGACGTGCTGGGATTGTAGCGCACATCGTCTCCTCAAAGTCATGTACGATTAGGCACGCCTGAAAGACACAATGAGAAAGAAACAGTGAGTGAGACAAAAAAGGAAAATACGTTAATTAACGAGGGCCTATCCAAGGTTCTGTGTCTCTGATTCAATATTGAAGGCCTTAACCACATACATTTAAATGAGATCTGTACATATACCGCAATAAAAAGGTAACAGAGAGGGTACTAACTTCCAAATATGAAAAAAAAAATTGAATGAGATGAAATGAAACACTGACTAAGAACACATTTTCTAGCTCAGTACATCATGATATAGCTCCAGGCGCTACCTTTTGTCTAAATCTCCACACTGACTTAAACTGCGCATTGTAACACGACACCTCTGATTTCATGCAATATGGAGGATTACTGAATTGAATTGAACGCTCAGCGTTTTTGTTCACATTTCTAAATTAGGATTTTCTGTCTACATAATGACAGAGAAGTCTCTCTTTTTGCCGAATCAATGCCAGCTATTTATATGAACGGTAATCCTTCACTCAGCTCTCATCTGCTAGAGCTGTGATGGTTTAAAGTAATGACTAAAAAACAAAAAAGACACCGAATGAATGGAAATTGGCTTCATTCCATGTAAAATAAGATTTCGCTCGGCATTGGGAGACTTGTACAATGCTGAAGTACAAGGAGTCTGAAATAAAAAATCAATGTGGGCCAATATACGTGTGTGTGATTGGGGCGAAGGGGGAAAAAGCTGCCCGGCTTTTGTTAAAGTAAAGTGGAAATAGCTTGTAAGGAGATGTTATGGTTATGCTAGCGATTCAAATATCCTCCTTGCTTCTTGACAGAGCGAGTCAGCCTGACAAGTAGGCTATCAGCCAAGAGATCATTAAGCTAAAGGGTTGAAGTGCCATCGCCAATGTGTGGGGATGCCATGGCAACAAGGGTTCACCCTGCTTGAGAGACAAGATAAAAAACAATGAGAGGCAGGGTGCGGGGCCGTGTAACGATCGGCACTGATCGATGGCTCACTCTTTCTCTCTCTTACTCTGCCTCTGTTCTTCCCTCTTTAGAGATGGAGGGAAAAAGAAAGGGCAGCATCGTTTAGGCTTTGTGGCTAGCAGAGCTTAGGGGGTCCTTAAACACACAAAAGTGGGAAAAATGGTGAGGAAAGGCACACTGAGAAAATGGCTGACTGTGATGATATCAATCGGTGAGATACTGAAAAGATCCTGAGAGAATCCTTCACACATTTATGCTATTAAAAGTCTAGTTCATCACCATTTACAGTGAATCTCTCCAAACCTGTATGACATTCTTTCTTCTATGGAACACTGAAGAAGATATTTTGAGAAATGTTTCAATGTATTTCTTTCTTTTGTCTATACAATGAAAGTCAGTAGAGTGCAACAGTCGGGTTCCGGAATTAAAAACCCCATTCATATTCTCCATAGGAGAACTGATGTTGAATGATAACTAATAATAAACTTTTAAAGACAGACCTTCTGTGTTCATTGATGGCATTATGCTTTGTTGAAGCCCTCAGTCCTCGTTATTATTATTATTTTTTTTAAATAGCAAAATTCCTGGTGAAAAAACATTACACATGAAGCCACCAATTAGAAAATGGCAACAAGCAAATCATGCCAAAATAACCCTTTAGCAAGAAAGAATCAAAGCAGCACTGCAAAGGACATAGAGTCCAAAACTCTGGCGCTCCGAACAGCAGATTCGACACAGAAGATGCATAACGCTCTGAAGCTTAATGAAGCAGTGTTTTGAAATCAGCCATCACTATACAAGTCGTTTTTTTTTTTTTTTTTGGTGCACAAAAAATATTCTCGCCACTTTATAATATTAATATTGAACCACTGTACTCACATGAACTGATTTAAATATGTTTTTAGTACATTAATGGATCTTGAGAGAGGAAATGTCATTGCTGGCTATGCAGGCCTCACTGAGCCATCGGATTTCAACAAAAATATCTTAATTTACGTTCCGAAGATTAACGAAGGTTTTACGGGTGTGGAATGGCATGAGTAATAAATGACATTATTTTCATTTTTGGGTGAACTAACCCTTTAAAGCTGTTAAGTAACCAGTCTTGTACCTTTGTCCTTTTGTCTGATTTTTAAATATGTTTATGCTTCAAATCAAAGTTTGGAATGTTGTGACTCACAACTCTTAAACTAAGATTTTTTTATCCCTTTGGGAATAATACTTTCTATGGGATCCAGTGGAGTTGTTTTGGACCCCATTTTCATGGTATAAGCACAAACAGTTGAAACTTGAAACAGCTCTTCAAAATATCTTCTTTCACAGAAGAAAGGAAGTCATACAGGTTTGGAACGACATGAGGATGAGTAAATGATGACAGAATTTTAATTTTGGGGCAAACTGTCCCTTTAAGTTCTCCAGAATGAAGAAGACATCTGCAGGACTTTCGCTTCAGGACAACCGAGCGAGCGTCTCCAACTGTTCTGCCACATAAGCACAACAAACGACGTCAGACACAATCAGGCTCTCCGTGGCTGGTAGAGGCTCCTTTAGACAAGTGATAAGCACCTGCTAACCGAACACCCCCCTAAACGTCTCTCTGGGCGCGCTCGCTTACTAGAAACATGTCCTGATCAATCCAGTGAAAGAAATCTGTCAGGAAATCTTTAGCATTAGGTCTGCCTCCTGAATGAGGATCAGGCCCTTTCAGCGGGGCAGGGTGCGGATGGGTCTTAGGAATCTTCCTTTCCGCATCTCTGAGTGTCAATACGGATTATGAGCATAGCTTTTATCTTCTCAAGCGCACAGACTATTTACTCATTTAAATGGATGAATAAGTGTTTTCCCCCCTTCTTCGATAAATAAAAAAATAAAGTGACTTTGAATACATTCAAATCCTGCTCCAAATTCAAATTCGGCTCCCTTATGCATCCTTTGAGATCTAATCTGTCTTTTTAATCCACACAATTCACTGAGGGCAATTTTTTAACATACTTCCTTAAGACCTGAACGGATCAACACAGTCTAGCTATTGTCAGTGGCAAAGCACCTTTCTTCGCAACTTAAGACCAACAATTCGCTCGAAGAGTGACTGCTTGCCAGCACATGCAAAGCAGGTGAGTTTAAGAAGCGTTTTCAGCAAAACGCCTGAGCAACAGAATCATAAAGAACTTTATTTACTGCTATTTCAATGGCTACAAAAATAGGCCTTTATATCACCATGCCATCAACATGAAAAAGAGCCAATAAAACCTGTGAAGAAGCGCCACAACGACGAACAAATAAAAGCAAATTTTGACATTTCGCATTCAGCACATCTCTTTATAGGTCAGAAGCAACCCTGGCTGACCCTGCATTGTTTCTAAATGCCATTTTGTAAAAGAGGATCTCAGGAATTAATTAATGCATGGGTAGCTGCCACTGTCAAGAGGCACGCATTAAAATCAATGATTAATAAATTCAAAACACACAACAAACTCAGAGGGGAGATGAAACTAGTATTGTGTTCCCCAGGAAGCGGCCCCAGTGCGGGTCCTCCCACCAGCGAGGCGGCCACTCAGATGCCTAATGGAAAGTCGCCGATGCCAGCTGTGTGCCTGTGAATAAAATCACTTTAATTAAAGGCATTACAATGAACAGAGAATACACGAGGCAGAGTCGACAGGAAACGGCCCTCACACTTGACACACACACACACGCACAGCGGCATAATACCTAAAAGGAACAGAGGTCCCAGATGATCTAAACACAAATAAAACGAAAAGCCTGCAGCTTCTTTCTGAGGCTATCAAGCATAACAATTACAGTAAAACATACATAATTACATTACACAGATCTTTCCTGATGTTCTTTATTATCAGGTAATCTGGGGTGGGAAGCCTTTGCGTTCTTATGAAATTTAATTGCCGTTCAGACATCAGATCATTTATTTTCAGACTTCCACAGACCACGCAAATCTTTTTACTCTAAACGCTTAAGCATAAAAAGAAATCAGCATAAGGATGCTGAACACCGAACCGCAAATTTGTTCATTCTGCGGCAGAAAGATTTTCAATTGTCTGTATACTTTTGAAATATCATGCTGTCTTGCAAGCAAACAAAACAGCAAAATTACTGTCCACCCCCATAGAACAGACGAAGGGTTCCTCTTAATCTGATATACAACAAAGATGAGCCCTGATTATATTCACCCTCCTCTTCTTGTTTTAAATAGACTGGGAACAGTGCCCAGAGACAGCTGGAGTAAGCTCAGCCCAGCTGATGCCGGATCAGTGGAGCAGTTTGTCTATTCAACCATAAGGGGGCGGCAAACACAAACTCACCCGGACAAATGCAATTCATTCACAAGCAAATAACATGCAAATGAAGAAATGTGACACAACACATACATAACTCTCCTCGGTATTCAATACAGAAGGACTGCACATGTTTAAAAACAGGCTTAACAGTTGTTCTCTGGCTCATAAGCTTCACAAGATTGTGCCATTGTTTAGAGGAAAAATAGAGATTGAGAACAAATGTGACAAACTCTTGTGGAAATGCATATGAAACAAAGTTGATCTTGACAGACTAAAGACAACATAATTGGTTCAAGTGACTAACAAAACATCATTTCCAGATTATATTTGACCATTTTATCACAAACTCCTCTACATCTCCGCAGTCTGTGGGTGTATTTTCTGTACTGAACAGAAGGGGGCGTATTAGAGGGAGGGGGCAGGCAAAATCAAACAAGCATAAAGCAAAACAGACTTTAACCATTTAGCAGGGCTGCTGCTGGCCAAATG
>RJVU01047928.1:1279231-1326556 GCA_003731715.1 Anabarilius grahami | reverse complement strand
AAAAAAAAAAAAAAAAAAAAAAAAAAAACACACAACTGTATATGCTTTATAAACACAAATAATCGCCTTGCAAGTGCTTCCACCATTCCGCTTTCCATATTCTTCAAAAGAAGCTTACGCTGTAGGTCCTACGCCTTCCCTATTCTACTTGCGGAAAAAAACTGAACTGGCGCCGCGTTCCGTAATGCAAGTTGAATAGGGAAGGTGTAGGACATACAGCGTAAGCTTTTTTGAAGAATACGGAAAGCGGAATGGTGGAAGCACTTGCAAGGCGATCATTTGTGTTTATAAAGCATATACAGTATATTTATATTTTTTTAAGAAAATGACCGATCGTTTAGCTAGATAAGACCCTTATTCCTCGTCTGGTATCGTTTAAAGCCCTTTGAAGCTGCACTAAAACTGTAATTTTGACCTTCAACCGTTTGGGCTCCATTGAAGTCCATTATAAAGGAGAATAATCCTGGAATGTTTTCATCAAAAACCTTAATTTATTTTCGACTGAAGAAAGAAAGACATGAACATCTTGGATGACATGGGGGTGAGTAAATAAGGAAAATTTTATTTGAAAGTGAACTAATCCTTTAATATCAGTGTCTGGTAAGATACTTGTCTAGATATCTCTGCTCACTTATGTGGTTATTATAAAAAGACACTTCTTTAAACTCATGGGTAGTTTATTAAAATGGTGTTTTAATAATAAAAAGTTCAGCAAGTAATTAATTATAAATCATATACCTCATACGTGATTTTTTCAGATGCATCCACAATAAAGTATATCGATATTACCGGTAATTTCCCATCCTACTCTGAAGCTTCAAATTAATTAGAAACAAACTTTTAGAAACGGCAACAACAAAACGCGGCCGCATTGATGAGTGCTTGCATGAGAGAGATGCACGCAACTGTAGTTTAAAATGGAAAATATATTTTTTGTTGTAACTTCTGGAGAGAAATGGCATAGACACTATACAAAGATGAGACATTCTAGCACACATTTGTCGATCGCCTGTGTTCATGCAAGCTATCAAATGGATGAAACATTCACATAAAAATTCAAGTGTACTTTGGGCTCTAACTGCAGTTAGCTTTTAATTATAAGAAAACTTGAGGAACAGCCTTTGTAAACAACTTGAGGTTAAGACAAATGAAGGGACTTGCAGTGTCCCCACCCTTCTTATACAGATTAAATTAAGACGTGTGAATGGTTAAACAATGATCACCAACCTCCATTAGCCAATCCAACAGAATCGCTCTCATTTTGGGTTGGAGATTTGGATGTCTCTCCATAACGTGTGTATCTCGCAAGTAGAGTTTGTCTTTTCTAAGCAGGTTGTTCCACACATCATCTTTGCTTGCCCAGCTATGAGAAATGATGGAGAAAATGTTAACGTTTTCCATGTACATTAATGTATATCAAAGAATGTATCAACAAAGGTGTCTTGTCATACAAGATATTCTATTGGCAAACATTTAGTCATGTCAATCTAAGGTAGCTAAACGCAGTTTGAAAAGAGATAAATCTCTCACCAAAGGGCCGGCAGAGGGGTAGAACGCGTGGGGGTGACGAAAATGTTTTCTGAGGCGTACTGTGTGAATCCCATGCTGCCAACAGCAACCGGTTCCTCTACTTCATCAGGTGTGGGGATCCGCCTGCATGGGCTTGTGTAACCTGTGTCAGGATTCCAGCAGGCCTGAGCAAGAGGACAAGATGTGAAAAGAAAGAGAGAGAGAGAGAAAAAAAAAAAAGAAAAACTCTAACGGATATAAACAAATATGAAAGCCCGCCTTCTGCAACTAGGACAGGCTTCAAAGGCATTTTGAAAAGTACCTTCCATGGCACAAAAAAAGCTCCCTAAATAAATTCAAGCCATGACATTGACCCTAACCTCTCACAATACCAAGGTGGCATAGGCAGCAATGATTATCATTAGGCAGGACTGTAACCACTTTAGACATTGAGGTGGAAAAGACCAGTCCATAATATTTAACAGCTGTTTAACAATAGAAATGTTAAACTACTAACTGTAATATCATGAGCCGCAACCTACTCAACTGTCAAATTTCACTTTGAGTTGAAAATATAGGCCGAATCATTTATGTGATTCATGTAATTCTTAACAAATATGCATTTTCAACACGTAAGGCATACAAATAAGTGTGAATGTGTGCAAAATAAAATTATTATTTGGAAAGAGTTCCTGATCAAGACATATTTATGGCCTTAATATTAGATTCAATGGCCTGGTTTCACAGACAGGGCTTAGATTAAGTCAGGATTTAGCATTAGCTTTTATAAAAATGTCTTAGGAAAAATATTACCGATGTGCATCTTGAGACAAAACAATAGCACTGACATTTTAATATATGTCAAATATAAGTTGTTTTCAGCTCAAACATGCATTTTAGTCTGGGAATAGGCTGGGGAACCATCTCTATATATTTACCGCACAGGTATAACCTTATAATTTCAGGACATTGACCATAATTTTGCGATCTACAGAAAAAGGCTAAAATAAAAGTGTCAATTGGTTTAGCATCACTGATATGAGGTGCCTGGTGAGGCCTATGGATTCACACACTCATCCATACCTGGGATGCACATGGTTTCTTTCTTGTCATTTCTGTGATCTCCTCATCTGGATCTTGTAAATGCTGTGAATTCAAAAACAAAACAGTCAGAGACTCATCTCTCATTATATGAGTATTATAAAAAGTTTAAGAATAGTTTACTTACAGTAGCTACGTCTGCTTTCCTCTTCCTGGGACGCACTGAATTGGTTTTAGGAGCTTCATTTGTAGTGTTAGTCTGCTCTGTTCGTAGCCTGCATCGAAAATGATATTGTTACATTTCCACATTGGCCTGAAACTCTGTGACTAACTGGGCCAACTCGTTGCTGTAACTTTTCCATGCATGCACACTGATGGTCAAAACTACCTTAAAAAAGACACGAAATCGAAACTTACACTTTCTTGCTTGGCATGATATCCACGCTTGTGACCTTCTTGAGTGTCGAGAGCCTAAAAAATAAAAGTGTTACTTTATAAAAAAGTCCGTTTTGTGGCTTTTAATCCCAACCCCCCCCCCTCATGTAAGTCCTCACAAAGCGCTTTGGGCGCGGGGAAGTAGAAATGGGCACAATGTTCAAGAGGTCAAAACTACACGAAAAACACAACCGAACGCTTCAAGACCACAAATATATGCGCTTTAAAGTCTATATTTTCAAAGTTAAGCCAATTCATGCCGATATTTCTACTATTTGTAATAAAACTACACGTTTGCATTGCTCTACCCAAGGGAGTCAGAAAATGGCCGAGCCCATCATTATTCCTCATTTCATTGAACCCGTTCACGCAACAGCTAAAAGTAAGAAACTGAAGTCTCAGCAATCCAAAGTTTGCTTTCACAAACCCTTTTAATACATCTTACTTGTTTAATGTCACTTTTGCCGATCTTTAATGATAACCCCACGATTGTGTAAAGCACGTACCTTAATGTGATGCTCTCTGAAAATGCCTTCTCTCCACGGATATCCTCAAATGCACAGGTTAGGATGGCGTGACACAAGGCATTATTTAGAAAAACTGATCAAATAGTCTGTAAGCAGGCAGCATATGGCCAGGCTGTGATGTGTTCCGCAGTCCGCTCGCTCTGAGCTGGCGCCAGTAATTTTGCGCCTTGTCTTATAACCCGCCAGCAGTCGTTAAAAGGGGCCGTCAACGCGGGTCATTTAAAATCCCCGCTCTGTTAATAATGACCGCGAAGCAATGCGACCAGTGCCGCACGTGCGATTGACACCGGCACGGAGCGAGCACGCGAAATCCCGACGTTATACGTCAAACATTTAATGGTCAATAAAACAAAGTTTAGAAACATGAAAATTTTGCCGGCAAAATGAGGCTTGTTTGGTGACGTCACTTGGGGGGGGCGGCACTGAGGGAGCGGAAGTACGTTGAGCACATGGCTAGCAGGCTCAAGAAGTAAACAATCCGAGTGATCACGTTAAATAGATGGATTTAATCGCGCTATAATGTTAGTGATACATGAAATGTAATGTTTTGGCTGTGCTCTGTTGGCCGTTTGAGATGTCAAGTGTTGTCAAGCATATATAGCGCATTATTTTGTTACAGTTGCTGCTATTGGGTTACCCAGGCAAATCAGTTTCACTATATTGACTGGCGCCCCCTTAGAAATACACAATATACTACAATATAGCGTTTTAAAATATTATCAAAGGATTCCGATAGACTGAGGATTCATGTAGCTTGGTTGTTGTCATTAGATCCACACTTCTGCCAGTATATAACCTTTGAGCAGTCACATGACCATCAAAACGCACACAAATCTGTTTTTTGTTGGCTTAAGAAATGAAGTTTTTAAATCTTTTCGGACGCTTAAAATCAAATGTCATTGGCATGATTCACGTCCGAGCCTTGCCAGGTAACGCATTTCAAGGGAGAACAAAATTAACATTGAGGAAAGACTGAACTTTTAAATTCTTTTCTTTTGCAGGAACTCCCTTGAACCGCGCGACTATCGCAGAGATCACAGAGGAAGCTTGTCGAGAGGCGGAAATGTACCACCACGCAGGACTTGTATGTGCTCAGTACAAGTAAAACGCAGAGGTGTAAAATGTACCTGAAAACCATACTTGAGTAAACGTACTGTACCTTACATCGAAAATGACTCCACTACAAGTTACAAGTAACCAATAAGACTTGAGTAAAAGTCTTAAATTATCTGATTTTAAGTATTTTACTCATGCTGAATGTAGGCTCAGATGCACTAGTCCTGAGACATGCCAGTGAAAATAAGAAACAATTGATTTGTAAGATGAGAAATCAAGTTTATTTTCTAAAATCAAAATAAAACTGAACACCTCAATGTTGCAATAAATCAAGGTCGACACAACAGCCTCTCAAAAGTCTACAAACTCTTAAGTCTTGAGCTCAAGTGCACAGAAAGGCCAAAAGTAAACCAATATCCTTCGAAATGGTCTTGTCAATATAGCAGATAAATAAAACAATGTTAAGTAAAATTAAAGCTGCAAGCAGCATTTACCGGGGTTCAAGCATTTAAGGCCTTTAAGCTCATATGCATAAAAAGATACTTTAAAGTTTAAAAGATATTTAAGTTTTATTTAGCAAGCATGTAACCAGCTAAATCATAGAAGGAACTCACCAGTTTCAGCCAAAACAGGCAATTTACCATTGACAATATGTGGATTTTAAAGCTTTAACAGTTATAGCGCCACCTATGGGCCGATCTTTATAAAAATTGGCATGTTTCTTTAGAGTCATATGCTGGATGTGCTCACTTAATTTCGTGAAGTTCTGAGTTTTCGTTTAGGAATTATAGGTTTTTGAGTAAATTTTGCCACGCCCATTTTCTAAATGACCCTGATATAGCAACGGAAATGCTAAAGTTCAACTTTTTTTTGATAATTATTGATCTAGAGAGTCCATAGAATTGTGCTGCATTGGTTTTGTTCCGATCGGGTGAAAAACCTAGGACTAGTTCGCAAAAGTAGTTTTTTTACATATTTGCGAATAATTAATGAATGGTTTGATTGACAGCATTGGTTTTTGAGGCAAAGTTGTTCAGCATGAGGAGGTCTATCAAATGATATGCATATTGTGTGGTTTTATGAAACACCACGTGATTGCCGAGGCGTAAAACTCGTTAGCGCCAACTTGTGGCCGATTTCTTTCAAAATTCTTACAGACCTCTAGGACCATGAGTCGAACATTCCCATCGAGTTTCGTTCCGATCGGCCTCCGTTAACCTTGTTTAATAGGTGCTCAAACTTCATTGGCCGATGGCGGCCATGTTTTTTTAGATACGCCAATGTCCTCATAGACAATCATGCCCCCTTGGACCAAGACACTGCATGCCAAATTTCAAGTCGATCGGACAAACGGTTGCGTAGTTACAGCTGTTTTCACGTTTTTTCCAAGTTATAGTGCCACCTAGAGGCCAATCGACGCTATTTTTTTAACGTGACCAAAGAATGAGCCCCTACACATGTGTACCGAGTTTGGTGCAAATATCTCATTTCCTTCTTGAGTTATAGCCATTTTAGTAAAAGTGGCTCCGCCCACATTGTACATTTTGGCATCCCTTGACGACCGTGAATCAAAATTTTGACTTTTTTTCGATAATTATTGAAATTCACACTCCAGAGAACATTCCTGCACTGGTTTGGTTCCGATTGGGCGAAAAACCTAGGACTAGTTCGCAAAAGTAGGTTTTGAATTTACTTCAAAATGGCGGGAAAACCGGAACTCGTAGAGCGAATCTGATCTTCCAGGCTTTTCACCGCCTTGAACCAAAGATTCCAAAAATGTAATTTTTTTAATCTACAACAAACGTTCTAGGAGTTATTAGCGATTTTCTACTTTTTGTCGCTGTAGCGCCACCTATTGTCCGATTTTGACGAGTCCGGGTATCTGAGTAGCGAGCAAGACTACTATCATCTGACAAAGTTTCAAGTCTCTAGGCCTTACGGTTTGGGCTGCCCATTCAGTTTTAGCAAAGAAGAAATAAAATAAAAATCAGAGTAATTACAATAGGTGTTCAGCACTTCGTGCTTGAACCCCTAATTAAATAGTCAAAGTCTACTGTATGAGCTGGTTTGAGCCTCATCACCAGCTGCAGTCATTTCCTCATCTCATAAATCAAACACCTGCGATCAGCAACTACCTGCTAATGCACTCACGTTCACGTAAAGTAGCCTTGTTGACAAGTTTTGGGTGGGTAAAGGTAAAATGCACAAGATATAGTACCTTCAATATTTTTTGACGTTTTTTAGTGTTTGACGTTATCATTCTTTGGTGTAGTATAGTTATCTATCTTTATAGTTCAGGGTGTGAACGGCCCTTAGCGGCAACAAACTGAAAAAAGGACTGAACATGAAATTACAATAAACAGCTTAAAAGTGTAGTCGAAAAAGACACATGGCTTTGTTGGAATGTTTCATTTAGACTAGAGCATGTAATATCACCCCAATGATGTCAAGTACCATATAATTATTTAATGACGTAAAATAAGAGCTGAATCGGATTCTTAAACCGGTTCCTTAAAACGAACAGTTCAAAAGAACCGATTCGTGGAAACGAGTCGGAGCAGTCTTCGGATTTATATTGCTTCTTGACAGTACGGGTGCCTGCAAAGGTCATAACTAGCATTCAGTAACAGATATTTTTCCAGTTTCTTTTAAATGTGACTGAATGAAATTACATCAAACCAGTCTTTCTGATAAATGTTATTAGATTTTGGATGTATCTTTTTTTCTGTTTCAACTGGGTCAGTTTATGCTAATTTCAGACAATTCTCTCTGATAGGATGGGCTGATCATTGAAAACATGCATGATATTCCATACACCCTTGAAGTGGGTCCAGAAGTGTGTGCATCAATGACAGCTGTGTGTGCAGCAGTCAGGGGCCTTTATCCATCTTGGCCGCTTGGTGTTCAGATTCTCTCAGCTGCAAACCAATCGGCACTGGCTGTTGCCCTTGCCTCAGGTGTTCGGATGACTGTACAAACTATCACAAATGCCTTTTTAAAACCAAGGTATTATCTGACAAGATATTTAATGAATATTAACTTCTGCCTCTCCACAGGCCTGGATTTTATCCGTGCAGAGGGGTTTGTGTTCTCACATGTTGCAGACGAAGGTCTGTTAAATGCTTGCGCTGGTGAGCTGCTGCGCTACCGTAGACACATTGGAGCAGAGCACGTTCAGATCTTCACAGACATCAAGAAGAAGCACAGGTATAATCAGATCTGCATTGCATGCTGGCTGACCACAGAGCTCTAACAGAGGCACAACACAGTGTGGTGGTTTCTGCTTTATTCTGTGATATTTGATAATGTTACAGTGCTCATGCCCTGACTTCAGATGTGAGCATAGCTGAAACAGCCCAAGCAGCTGAGTTCTTCCTTTCTGATGGAGTCATTGTCACAGGAACTGCCACTGGAGCACAGGCTGATCCAGAGGAACTGAGGGGTGAGTCTGACAGCCTGATGCCATAATACACTTTAGTCTGACTGTGTCGTGTATTTTCTAATGCCATACTTTGTCTTCAATGTATCATTAAGTCAATTTTTAAGGTATTATGCTATCCAGACATGTCCTGATTGTCAGTAAGATTTTTACAAACCCGATTCCAAAAAAGTTGTGACACTGTACAAATTGTGAATAAAAAAGGAATGCAATAATTTACAAATCTCATAAACTTATATTTTATTCACAATAGAATATAAATAACATATAAAATGTTGAAAGTAAGACATTTTGAAATGTCATGCCAAATATTGGCTCATTTTGGATTTCATGAGAGCTACACATTCCAAAAAAGTTGGGACAGGTAGCAATAAGAGGCCGGAAAATGTAAATGTACATATAAGGAACAGCTGGAGGACCAATTTGCAACTTATTAGGTCAATTGGCAACATGATTGGGTATAAAAAGAGCCTCTCAGAGTGGCAGTGTCTCTCAGAAGTCAAGATGGGCAGAGGATCACCAATTCCCCCAATGCTGTGGCGAAAAATAGTGGAGCAATATCAGAAAGGAGTTTCTCAGAGAAAAATTGCAAAGAGTTTGAAGTTATCATCATCTACAGTGCATAATATCATCCAAAGATTCAGAGAATCTGGAACAATCTCTGTGCGTAAGGGTCAAGCCCGGAAAACCATACTGGATTCCTGTGATCTTCGGGCCCTTAGACGGCACTGCATCACATACAGGAATGCTACTGTAATGGAAATCACAACATGGGCTCAGGAATACTTCCAGAAAACATTGTCGGTGAACACAATCATAAAAGAAGCCATATCTAAACATGATCCAGAAGCGCAGGTGTTTTCTCTGGGCCAAGGCTCATTTAAAATGGACTGTGGCAAAGTGGAAAACTGTTCTGTGGTCAGACGAATCAAAATTTGAAGTTCTTTTTGGAAAACTGGGACGCCATGTCATCCGGACTAAAGAGGACAAGGACAACCCAAGTTGTTATCAGCGCTCAGTTCAGAAGCCTGCATCTCTGATGGTATGGGGTTGCATGAGTGCGTGTGGCATGGGCAGCTTACACATCTGGAAAGGCACCATCAATGCTGAAAGGTATATCCAAGTTCTAGAACAACATATGCTCCCATCCAGACGTCGTCTCTTTCAGGGAAGACCTTGCATTTTCCAACATGACAATGCCAGACCACATACTGCATCAATTACAACATCATGGCTGTGCAGAAGAAGGATCCGGGTACTGAAATGGCCAGCCTGCAGTCCAGATCTTTCACCCATAGAAAACATTTGGCACATCATAAAGAGGAAGATGCGACAAAGAAGACCTAAGACAGTTGAGCAACTAGAAGCCTGTATTAGACAAGAATGGGACAACATTCCTATTCCTAAACTTGAGCAACTTGTCTCCTCAGTCCCCAGACGTTTGCAGACTGTTTAAAAAAAGAAGAGGGGATGCCACACAGTGGTAAACATGGCCTTGTCCCAACTTTTTGGAGATGTGTTGATGCCATGAAATTTAAAATAAACGTATTTTTCCCTTAAAATGATAAATTTTCTCAGTTTAAACATTTGATATGTCATCTATGTTGTATTCTGATTAAAATACTGAAATTTGAAACTTCCACATCATTGCATTGTGTTTTTATTCACAATTTGTACAGTGTCCCAACTTTTTTGGAATCGGGTTTGTAAATGTTAAAGTTACTTATGCTCACCAAGGCTATTTAAAAAAAAATCTAAAATACAGTAAAAACAGTAATAATGTGAAGTGATTACAATTTAATATAACTATTATAGCAAAAATATTATGTTTTAAATGTTGTTTATTCCTGTGATGGCAAAGCTGAATTTTCATCAGCCATTACGCCAGTCTTCAGTGTCACAAGATCCTTCAGAAATAATTCTAGTATTCCGATTCACTGCTCAAGAAACATTTCTTCTTATCACGGTTGAAAATAGTTGTGCTGCTTAATTTTTTTTATTTTTTATTCTTTGATGAATAGAAAGTTCAAAAGAAAAGTGTTTATTTGAAATAGAAATCTTTTGTAACATTATGAATGTCTATCAATTCCTAGTATGCTATGCATGTTTGAATCACTCAACTTTGATCTGCTTCAGAACAAATCAACCTATCTCATGGGTCATCCTGACATATGTCTGCAGCTTCCTAACATCTCACAAAGTGAAATCATTGTTGCTAACTAGAAATGAACTGATGTAAATAGGGTATCTTATAGTGATAACTTTATCATACAGGAAAACACATTGAATTAAATTTGATATATGCTCAACATGTGTACAGTGTCACACATGCACAAACAATTTTCCAGGGCTTTCATGCGACCAGCATGATGTTTGAGTTAACAATACTTGTTTTTATGTGTCCCTTTACACTCCTACACTGCCATTTAAATATTATTTCAAAGACAATTAATACTTTTATTCATACTTTTACACAAAAGGGACAGTAAATACTTTCACATTTATACAATTTCTGTTTTAATTAATGCTATTTATTGAACTTTCCATTCATCAAAGAATCCTGAAAAAGATTCCGGTTTCCCCAACAATATTAAGCAGCACAACTGTTTTCATCATTGATAATAATAATAATAAATGTTTCTTGAGCAGAAAATCAGCACATTACAATGATTTCTGAAGGGTCATGTGACATTGAAGAATGGAGTAATAGCTGCTGAACATTGTTCACCATCACAGGAATAAATAAAACTTTACAATTTATTAAAACAGAAAACAGTTATTTTGAATTGTAATAATATTTCACAGTATTACGGTTTTACAGTATTTTTGTGTAGCCTTGGTTTGCATAAGAGACTTAAGAAACAAAATCTTACAGACCCCAATTGTCCAAAGTTATATGTTTGTGCAAAGTCCAGGAAACATTAGTGTTAAAACTGTACACTTTTGTGACACTCTCAGTGTTCAATCCCATTCAAAGGTTGATCTGCTAATTTAGAGGTTAATCTGCTTCTAGTATATAACGGAGCCCATCAGCCAAGACAGTAGTGTCCTTTGGAAAGAGAGGATGCCGAACAGTCTCCTGGCCCTGGTGACTGCCCTGTGTGGGCAGATGGCCTCCTTCCTGCCCTTCCTCAAAACCAATTGCCTTGTATGAGCTAACATAGATACCACACTGCCAGCTATTTTAAATCCCACTTCCAGATGGCTGGTGATCATGGAAGGCTGTAAACATAGGCATGAAAACCAGGCCCAGTCTAGTCTGCCACTGCCCTGCTGCCTACTTTGGACTTGTGCCTATTGCCTTCTTTAGTTCTGATCCATTGGACTGGGGAAGCTGTCAGATGGAGGATGAGGCACAGTCTGCCAAAATCCTCATTACAATGAAGGAACAACATGTTTTTGTATTTTTATGCATGCATGTAGCAGAAAGATGTCATCATACTCATGTTTTAAATCCTATTTGTTTAACAGAGGTTGCCCAGTCTGTACGGATCCCTGTTCTCATTGGTTCTGGAGTAACACATGATAACGTGGAGCAATACCTTCAAGCAAGCGCCATGATCATCGGCTCCCATTTCAAGAAAGAAGGCTACTGGGCAAATGGTGTGGATGCTGAGAGAGTCAAAAGGTTCATGGGGAAGATGCACACACTTCTGGAATGACTGTTGTAACTAAAATTGCACAAAAATAAAAATAAATAAGAGCAATGTAAAGACAAAATATTTATTTTTCACTTTTTAAAAAGTTTTATCAAATATATTCATGAGGATAAAAAAGCAACACCATTTAAAGGCATTTAAATATACAAAGTCAAATAATAACAGTTGTAACAATATGAATTACGACATACATCATCAGACTCAGTTTCTCGGCGGTAAACACAGCATATTGCTTTGTCATGTGAGTATCATTAAGATACAATTTTACTTTAATACTTGATGAAAAAATACCTTGTACAGTACAGTCTTCAATACTGAATTATTTTCAAAATGTTTTTTTTTCTTTTACTTATTATACATGCACCAGTCACAGCTAAGATAAAATAGAAGTACTAAAGGACTAATAATGCTAATTATTTTGTAACAAATGCTTATTTCAGTGTCAGACTGTCAGTGAGACTTCTTCCTGAAGATAATAAATTCCCCACTGCATTTAAAGAAACATTTTTCTTAATCCATACTAGTCTTACAGGGGAATGGTTTCATGTCATCATTTGCAAATATACCCCCTTAAAACGACTATTCACTTATCAAATCCNATATGAATTACGACATACATCATCAGACTCAGTTTCTCGGCGGTAAACACAGCATATTGCTTTGTCATGTGAGTATCATTAAGATACAATTTTACTTTAATACTTGATGAAAAAATACCTTGTACAGTACAGTCTTCAATACTGAATTATTTTCAAAATGTTTTTTTTTCTTTCACTTATTATACATGCACCAGTCACAGCTAAGATAAAATAGAAGCACACAAACATTACATTGCTTAAAAACTTTAAAGTACTAAAGGACTAATAATGCAAATTATTTTGTAACAAATGCTTATTTCAGTGTCAGACTGTCAGTGAGACTTCTTCCTGAAGATAATAAATTCCCCACTGCATTTAAAGAAACATTTTTCTTAATCCATACTAGTCTTACAGGGGAATGGAACGACTATTCACTTATCAAATCCTGTATGTTCAGTGCTTTCAGAAGCATTTGATTTTTCTTAATAGTTATACAGGCGCTGAGTGGGCTGTTTGAAGTAGCCATAATGGCGCTCAGAAGGTGAATAGCGTGTTCTTGCGAGGTTTTGCCTGTTGAGGGCGCCGCGGGTCAGCTTTTTGTGCTCATTATAGACTCTGGCACGCTGCACTGAGAGCAGAATGGTGCTGCAGGGCAAGGGGCTGCCCCATGCTGCTAACCGCCAAGAAACGTGGCGTCTGATTGGCACAGGCCTAAAGGGGTAGATTGACAAATCACTAGCCAACATAACCACAGTTACAACATGGAAATATAGGTTACATATCTGTGCGACATCATATTCTTCATATTTTTTTTTTTTGAAAATTAAAAAAATTGTTACAAAACAATAAATGCTTAAATCAGTTCCCACCAAAATATGAAGCAGCAAACATTTTTAACATTACAATGATAATAAATGTTTTTAAACAGCAAATCAGCATATTAGAATGATTTCTGAAGGATCATGTGACACTGAAGACTTGAAATGATGCTGAAAATTCAACTTCACCATCACATCAATAAATTATATTTTAATATATTAAAATAAAAAAATTGTTATTTTAAATTTTTACTGTATTTTTGATCCAATAAATGCAGCATTGTTGAGCATAATAGACTTCTTTCAAAAGCATTACCGATCTAATCAACTATTAAACACCTAACATAACATTTTAAGTTACTTAAATAATGAATATTATCTCTATTCTAGCTGAATAAATTATTCTAGCTGAAAATGTGTAATTGTCTTTAAACTTACCTAGCCATGTCCTCTGTTTGTTCATTCGAACCAAGTTCTCCCTGATCGGGCCTCATCTGGTATACAGACATGCTGGGGTGCTCAATTAACAGGTTCTCAAGAATGTTTGTGTCAGCTGAGCCAAGTGACTGATTCTCTGCACAGGAAGCATAAATTACTTCAAGTCAACAACATTACTAATTATCAAATTAGGCATAATTCAGAACAGGGTCGACACTTAAATTCACAGGACAATTTTTTGTATTCCCTTTCTTCCACAGGCCCAATGAGTAAGCTATACAATAATGGATACTGAGGCTATAGTTGTCACCAGGGTCAGATTAAGGTATACAGGCCCCTATAAGGCAGCAAAAAAGGCAGTGATTGAAAGCACTCTGATCCAGTGGTGTTGGGCATTGTCAGATTAACAGTACCTGTACTTGACAAGGGCCAGTTTAGAAACTAGCATTGGTGACCGCTGTTGTGCCATAAGTTTGCTACTGAAACTGACGTAGGGAGGGGCGGTGTAACATTAATCCGTCATGCGCGCTGTGTGCTTGACAATTGCCTGTTATTTTAAAACCTCCGTCCAGTAACACTAGTAATTACTAGTACTGTACAAATAGATTAATCAGAAAAAAATTGCAAAAAAAGCTGAATAGAGGCCCCCTGATCACATGAGCCCCAAGGCTACAGCCTAAGTTAGCCTCTAATCCACCCCTGGTGGTCACACAGGGGTGTTTGCCACAAGATGATATCTCAGTAGCCTCAGACGTCACACCCACGGACTGCTGGCTGAACATCTGATGCATATGGCACACTTAATTGGAAACACTTCAGGATTTTCGAAGTCGTCAACTGGTTGGTTGAATTCAACAGGATGTCCAGAAGACGTGTGTGTCACATTCTTTAACGGTCTGCCTGGAAACAAATGCCATGACTCCAAACCCCCTCGTGGAAGAAGAACGCCGTTGTGTTTACAACTGTAACAATGCTTACCAGGATCAACTAAACGCTGGATTTTCAAAAGTATGTGAAGTTCAAGACTTCATTGTTGCAGTAAACTTGCACAACGTTCTTGAATGAATAATTTATTAGATGCACGACAGTCTGTTATTGTAGGGACATCTTTACATTTTCACGCCCCTAAACATGACGCAGAACAAAACGAACTGTGATCGGTTGCATTACATGTCAGTCAAACGTCCTCTTGGGCAGTCCTTGGCCAATGAAAGCTGCGATAGAGTCCAGACCTTCTGTCAAGGTCCATTAAAGTAGTAAAAGATATTGTTAAAATAGTCAACGTGACTACAGTGGTTCAACCTTAATATTATGAAGTGACTAGAATACTTTTTGTGCATAAAAACAAAACAAAAATAATGACTTTATTCAACAATATCTTCTGACATTCTGAAGTAGAACCTGGAAGCGCTGGACGTAACAGTGTAGCAGAAAGATGGGAGAGAAGATATTGTTGACTATTTTCACTGTTTTTATCAAAAATATCTTAATTTGTGTTCCGAAGATTAACAAAGGTCTTACGGGTTTGGAACGACATGAGGGTGAGTAATTACTGACAGAAATTTCATTTTTGGGTGAACTAACCCTTTAAAACAGCTCAAACATGCATTTTAGTCTGGGACTATGCTTAAGCCTTGTCTGTAAAACCGGGGGCATAAGTTTTAAAATCAGAATTACACATGTGTGGTTTCTCTATCTGTGGAATTTTTAAGAAAATTTCTATACAGTTTTGCTATAGCTGTTGGATAAACAACTGAACACAACACCACACTAACATACATTCAAGATAGTTTGGTTGATTTTAAATGAAACTGATTTTAACTGCTCAGGACAAGGTTATTTTTGTCACATATTCTTTAAAATGATACATGTCTTGAATATGAATATGTCTTGACTAATGGTTTGATATTTTGTATGTTAACTTTTGCATTTTTCATGAATTGTTTTACAGTTTTATTTTGCCAAACATTTCAAATAAGCTGAAATAATGGCATATTAAGTTTTGATAGATTGCCCCATACAGTGTGACAACTTGCCATGCTTTTATGTTCAGTGAACTGCCCCAGTCTCCCCTATATAGCCACTACAACACACCCAGATGCAAGAAATGGAAGTAATGACTCATACTTGTGTGATAAGATGTGATTACTATTTACATTAATAAACCTAAGAATTATCGAACTGTAAAAATCAGTTAACTTTTATCAATAACCGCAGATTATAACCAAAATAACTCACCATGTATCTTTATGATAACCCATTCTCCATCATCGAACTCGAGGAGGTTTGCACAGTTATCAGTTTCTTCTGCAACATCACTGTCCTTCTCTTCTCTTCCCACCAGCTGTGCAAGGATTCTGCTGATCATTTTCAGTTATGGCTTAGCCAGACTGCTATCTGAAAAATATCAACAAGGAGTTATGTTGCCCTCTAGAGGAATCGACCTCCATTGCAATATTTCCCTTTGCAATTCAAAAGATATTGTAATGAGCATATTTAGCATGCGAATATCTGCTCTTGCTGTTTAAATATAAGCTGTCGATGGGAAGTAATGTGCAGAATGTTGCAGGTGTCACATTAGACACTGTAGCCTTGCGTGACATTAAATATAAGGTCATGTTCTTGTTCAGCTAATGCACTTGGCATGTACCAGCTGGTTGAACTGAGACATAGTGTTCCTTTCCACAGATCACTTATTTTTAACATTGTCTAGAATTCCTTTCTAATGTTAGCTTTATTTTAGATTAAATTCATATACGAGTGAGATCATCAATAGACTTCTGTACAAGATCAGATATGTGCAGGCATGTCGGCCTACCCTGCTAAAGGCAAGTAGGAGTTTTTGCAAACTGAATTCTATGAGCCCACTGTACAGATGCAGAACTGACATTTTTACCGGTTTGAATAACCCCTTTACAAAGATAACTTATTTGTAGGCCTACACACACACACACACACACACACACACACCAGATGACTTACTTAAACCAGCATAACATTTCATAAATAGTTAATTGTAGCACCTCTTTAGACCCTTTTAAATACAATTACATTGGCTTAGTGATGATGATATTTGTTTTAATGTTTTTATTTTTAAACTCTTTCAAAAGAAAAGGATTGTTGGTTTCTTAACCATATATTAATATATTAGGTTATATCTTAACCGCTAATAATGCTCTTTTTTTCTTTCTTCTTTTTTTACGATGTTTCTTGATAGTTTTTAAGTTTTTTTTTTTATCATTTCAGTCAAAACTATTTTCAAAACTGTTATGTTTATTTTTTAAAAATCCTAAAATTATCCCCAATACGTCAGTGAAGTGGGACAGGAAGGAGTGATCAGCTGCAGCCCTGGCCCCTGACCATGTAAAGCGTTCTAGGCTTGTTTACAGTCATGCGCTAACTGTACATTTCTTTATAGCTACCTAAGTATTTCACACAACAATAATAAAAATGATTGTTTCTTCGGATTATCGAAGAAATTAATGATATTAAGGACAAAATAATAATAGCCAAACTGCTTTCGTTTTTGTGTAGCCTAGCCTAGACTATACTATTCTTCTTCAAAAAGGGATAAACTAATAAACAGTGTTCAAATAGAGTTGAGCGTTTAAATACAAAACAATTAACTTAGCTGAAGTTATCTATACGGAGAAACAAAACACATTGACAAATTTGACATTTCAGAAAGATGTGGTAAAATCTGTATAGTTTTCCCACCTTATTAGCTGTCAGAAAAGTAGTTTTTGCAGCTTAATTCCGCTGCTTTATCTAAATTGTGTCGCAGTCGCTCCCGTCTGTGTACAGTCTGGACTTGTTTATGTTCTCGAGGCTCCTCCCCCTTGTTCTTGACTGTATTGTACCTGACGTCAACAAGCTCCGCCCACGGGGCGGGTCAATGGTATTCGTGCAAGAGGATGTTCTTGTTTACATACTGAAAGTCTCACAGGTGTTCACAGATAGGCTTTCCTATAGCCTACAATACTAAAGAAAAACACTGAACTTCAAAGCCGCAGACACTGATTGGAAGTCAAATTGACTGACCATGGTGCTGCATAATACACACTTATAACACTAAGAGTGTGAAAGACACATTTTCAAAGTCTGTAACTCTTTTTCTTTTGCACTGTTTCAACTAATAGCCTATAATATCCTGTAAATTAGTGTGAAGTTATGTACTACAAGGAGCAGTTGTTTCAACCAATTACTATCTATCTATATCTATCTAAACATAACTTCTGTCACCTTGAGGGGTGGTGTGACAATGTGGCCCTCTAGAGGTTAAAACAGCGTGGGACAGTCTTTTGAATAACCTGAGCCACAGTTTTTTTGTTTTACTCGTTTAACCTATCTGTAATTTCAAAATGACAGAAAAGACCCACCTTATGATAAACGGCATGATTACATTTTCAAATGAAATAGAGTAATCATTCGGATGCCTAAACTAAGCTAGCTATATAGGCTATTGTATGAATTATCTTCGTGTGAGATGCCTCACGTGTTCATATTAATATTGTCATAGAAATAACAGAAATTAAAGCGAGACGACCTACAAGTCAATCGGCTCCACATCAGATGAGCAGACTGCAGAATTGTGCAAGTAACTTGAGCAATCCCACACTGATTTCACCCAAAGTGACTGTAACAGGCGCCTGCTAGCTCCTCTTTATTCAAGAACAAAAGGTAAGCTCTTTAAAAACTAGTTGTTGTTTTTTAACGTAGTTTATTTGTTTATTTGTATCATACAATACTCCTAAGTGTCAAATGTAGGCTATTATAATAGTGTAGTTAATAGAATAGATTTGCTATCATTTGTTTTATGTTTTAAAATTAGGCTATAGCCTATTTTAATAATTAGGCTATTTTAGTTTTTAAAGATAAGATTGTGTAATCCATAATGTCGAATATCTCACAACTGTCCCTAGTAGGCCTATTAATCTTTATGTTTTTCCATCGTTCGACTTCGATTGCAGAATGTGAAATACCTAAATATAGCTTACTGTCCGTAATGCAATTTGCTATCATGAATTCATTTAAAATAGTTATTCTAAAAAGATGCACGAACTGGCAACTTCTTTACGTATCAACATGACGTGTTTTAGTTTTGTGTGTAAAAGGGGAAATGATCTATTAGTGTTCATTTCTAGGTCTCTCTTGACACCACAATGAGCGGGCGCGTGGATGATGTGATGCAGCTTTGCTGTGAGGTCTCGGCCAGCAGGAAGATGAAAGCAGCAGTGAAGAGCTCTGGAAAGGGCGCTGCAGCGGCGGGTGGAGGTGCTTTTGTTGGGGGAATGGTTGGAGGCCCAGCCGGTATAGCTGTCGGTAGGATCATGCCTCTGTTTCCCATGCAATCCATGAACTTTCATCTATTTTCATCATAGGGTGTAGGGTGGTGTTATTATCTTTAATAGAGCAGTTTATAGCTACAGTTTATATAGTTTATATATCTATCTATACACACACACACACACATCACAAGTTTAATTATTTTAATCCTTTAGCCCTGACATTTTTACATTAAAGGATTAGTTCACTTTTAAATAAACTTTCCCTTATAATTTACTCATCCCCATGTCATCCAAGATGTCCATGTCTTTCTTTCTTCAGTCGAAAAGAAATTAAGGTTTTTGATGAAAACATTCCAGGATTTGTCTCCTTATAGTAGACTTCAATGGGCACCAAACAGTTGAAGGTCATAATTAGTTTCACTGCAGCTTCAAATTGTTCTACATGATCCCAGATGAGAAATAAGGGTCTTATCTAGTGAAACCATCGCTCATTTTCTGAAAAAAATTGAAAATTATATGTTTTAACCTTAAATGCTCATCTTGAACATACTATTGAACTAGCATATTGCATATAAAAATTAATTCAAAATTTGACCTGTGGAGGGCAGTAATACGCTTAGCAGCGTCTACACTGCTGGAATTCAAATAGAGAAGAAGAAGAAGAGAGCTAGTTCAAGATGAGCATTTAAAGTTAAAACTTATATAATTTTCAATTTTTTTCAGAAAATGAGCGATGGTTTCACTAGATAAGACCCTTATCTCTCATCTGGGATCGTTTTGAACAATTTGAAGCTGCAGTGAAACTAATTTTGACCTTCAACTATTTGGTGCCCATTCAAGTCTACTATAAGGAGAAAAATCCTGGAATGTTGTCATCAAAAACTTTAAGTTCTTTTCGACTGAAGAAAGAAAGACATGGACATCTTGGATGACATGGGGGTGAGTAAATTATCAGGAAAAGTTTATTTAAAAGTGGACTAATCCTTTAAAGTCATAACTTTTTTTTTAGGTTTAACACTATTAAGCTTTAAGCTAAGTGGAGCTTTAATATCTTTACAAACAGAACTATAAATGAATCATATTCTGCGTATGAATCTCTTGATATTTTACTAGGTGGTACATTGGGAAGTCTCTTGGGAACTTGGATGACCAGTGGCTATTTCAAACCTCTTCCTGAGATCATCATGAAGCTGCCTCCTAAATATAAGGAGAAACTGTACTCTGATGTCATGGCTGCATTGGGCACTCTGGACTGGACAGACGTCGCTAGTCTCGTTGCTCTGGTTATGGGCTGTGCCACTCTGCAAGAACAAGTGCTTGCTGCTATACTCACTTATGCCACGAAAGAGCTCAAGGCCGAAGTGCAGTACGAAAAATGACCACTAGAGGGTTAATGATACCAGCCAGTGTTACTAAGTCTTAGTCCTGTTTGGTTATATTAGATACTCCTGTTGCTTTTCTACCCATGGTTATGTTTCTATATATCTTTATAGCTACTAATCCCATTTAAACAATATAAAGAAAATGAGCTATTTCTGGATAATACTCTAATAAAGCACACGTTGTTTCTGTGGCTTTATATTCTCTAATAATAAATATCTCTCATCTCTGTGATGGATTAGTTGTGTTTTATGTTTTTATCGAAATGAAAATCAATTCAACAGATTATGTGAAATGATAGCCTATGTTGTAGGCTATGTTTTTAAGTTGTTTTTGTTTAATCCCCAGCTACATTTTTGTAAAGCTACTTTTCATGCCAGGTTAATTTTATGCTCGATGATAGTTTAATATCTATATATAGTCTCCACCTGACTAAATTCAGTGAACTAAATTCGCAGAGACAGCTTGTGAGAGCGCGGAAGTGCATGTAGGCTATATTACACTTATGAATGTGATAGCGAAAGTAAACTCCTGCTCGAGTTAAACTCCTGCTCGAAAGACACTCGGGTAAGAAAAATCTTGTTTAGTAAAATCAGAAATGCAGTTTTTAAGTAGACCTACTGGTGATTTTTTAAAATACAGTTCGTCGATCTTATTTTCTCAAACATGAAAAGTGGCGAGGCCTCAAAAAACACGAAATGATTAAAGAATTGTGTGTTTCATTGGCAGTTTTTCCTCTTCCTTTATACATGTGTGCATCGTTGTTTATTTCAATTTTCAGCACGTCAAAATGACAAATCGAAAAGATGATATTATGAAACTTTGCTGTGAAATCTCCGCAAATAAGAAGATAAGAGCAGCATTTAAAAGCTCAGCGAAAGGAGCTGCAGTTGCTGGTGGAGGTGCTTTTTTTGGAGGTCTGATCGGAGGTCCAGCTGGTATAGCTGTTGGTATGTTTAACCGTGATTTTCTTTTTGCAATCCACAAACGTCTAGTTAACTTATTAACCACAAGATGGTGCTATATTATAATTGTATTTCTTTATATTGATTAAAGGTGCTGCTTTGGGGGGTGCTCTGGGAGGATGGATGACAAGTGGCCAGTTCAAACCACTTCCTGAGATCCTCATGGAGCTGGCTCCTACACAGCAGGAGAAACTGTACTCTGATATCATGACCGTAGTGGGTACACTGAAATGGACTGACCTCACTCAATTAATTGCTCAAGTTAATGGGAATGCCTCTCTACATGAGCAGGTTCTGGCTGCTATACTCAGTTATACTAAAACCCAACTCAAAGCTGAAGTGCGGTATGAAGATTGAATTTCACTTCATTTAGTTACCCTTTTAAATTAATTATTGAATTTAAACTAATGACTGTTGGCATTTTGTTAGCAAGTTGACTAGTTCAAAATATCTTCTGATGTCAGAGACTATAGGATGGGATAATGTGAGAGACCAAGAATGGTTAAAACACTGGGCTATTTGTAACAGAACTAGTTCCAGTGTTTGGGACAAGCTATTTGTTGCTAGTTTACATTCTTTATGTCACATGTGAAATTTTAATAAAACACTATAAAGGATGTCACTATGGCAAAGTCGAACTTGCAAAAATATTATAGGCCCAGCCCTACATGTTTTGGTCACAGTTTACATTTTTGACAAATGTCATATTATAGGCTACTAACACACAATACGCAATCACGTATATACACACGACCATGTAGGTCATTTATTAAAGTTGTCACAATGCAAAATGTGTAATTTAGGTGTCATTGCATGTTGAATGGACAGAAATGTATAATCAAATACATAATGGTGATTGTGTACATGTGTATATCTTTTTATCCCCAAGCCAAATAGGTGCAAAATATGGAAGAAAATGGTAAAATTCCTTAAAAAATCTGATCAGACAGTGCTTAATATTTGTTTATTTTGGCCTATTGATAAATGTTCACAACTATAGTGTTACTAACTCTGATAATATAGGCTATAACAGTGGAAAACCAATGTAATCAAAATCAGTTTATGATCTCTTGAATAGACTGATAGTTGTAATGGGTGGTGGGTGGCTTTTTGTTAAAATGTGAGATAGCCTCCAAAACAGAAACACCAGCCAGAATGTAACATTAAAGTGCACAATTCCTAAAATAATCAATTCTGAGCAAAAACTAACAAGAAAGAAGTCAGTCTTTTTTAGATGAAGTGTAACATTCAATCTGTAATTTTTTTAGAACATTTAACATGACATTTCCCCCCATATTCCCCATTTAAATGCTAAATGTCTTTCATTGCCTGCAACCTTATTGAGGATAAGTGGTTTGGGGAATGGATGGATTGATGGATGGATAGATACATCATGGCAACACATAATGATTTTTATACTTTACAAACTGTTTATTTTATCCCCTAACCCTAAACCTACCCATTACAGAAATTTTTTCCATAGCCTATTTTTACACACACACACACACGCACACACACACACACACACACACACACATATATATGCATTAAACATCACTAGCCTATGATTTATAAGCTGTTTTCCTCAATGGGAACAAAGGACCAAGGATTTCAGATATTACAATCTTTGTGGACACAAACACACGGCCTTTTTATTACTTAGGGATTCTGTTTAAAATAGCTTTTTCTCTAAAGATCAGTATGGATTGAAAAGTTAGCCAGAGAGTTAAAAGGTTTTAAAGCCCCCCTGTAGTCAATAATAATATCCCATAAAACTCATCTTCGATCACCAAAATTACATATTTATACGTTTTTTCCTGTGAAAAAAATATTCTTAATGCCTCAAATTAGCTTGAATGTAACTCTACACCCTTGCCTCATTGAATAGCCTATATACGAATCTATGAATATGATAATTAGCCCCACCTCCACTCACTCATACAAGCTCAGAGATCCACTCGGTCAACTTACTGAGGTAAACGCTGCACAATAGTATAGCTTTTTACAACGTCTGATTAGCGTTTTCCTTGACTACATTATCAAACAGCTAATAATGTGTTGCTAATGTTACACAAACCATGTTTACATTCACGAATCAGACAGCTGCCTTCTAACAATCAGTATCCTTACAAACGCTTTGTACAACTTATAGTTCATTCATTGTAACATCGTAATATGCATCGCACCCACCATATTGCTAAATCTACACAATTTTTCATATCAACAGAAAAACATACCGTGATAACCTTCTTTTGAGACTCCCTTGCGCGGTCATTTAATGATATGCTAAAGCCCGTCGGCACATTGATGTGATTGGTTAAGGTAGTTTGTGACGTCACAGACACCAGTGATTTCAAACCGCGGGTTTGAGGCTGTCTTTGGTTTACTGCAGTTTTAAACAGAAAATACTCAGCAATGGTGTTGACTTATGAATTTGCACATGGTTTGTCTTAAAGGGGGACTTTAAGTTTGAAATAGATTTAAGCTAGATAGATAGATAGATAGATAGATAGATAGATAGATAGATAGATAGATAGATAGATAGATAGATAGATAGATAGATAGATAGATAGATAGATAGAATGGAAGTGAATAAATTATAAATGAAATTAGTCTATTATGGGGTTCTTCTGGATGTTTACATTTGAATAGTCTTGGTCATCCTGTGCATTCGAAGTGCTGATTGGCTCACAGATAGAACCTTATAGAACCAAGTTAAAGTTCAACCAAAGTCCCTTTAAGACTCCCTTTAAAGGAGCAGTATGTAGGATTGTGGCCTAAACTGGTACTGCAATCACTATAAAAATACTGTAGAGCGGTGTATCCCCTCCCCCTACCCCCTGACTCGAGGTTGCCAGATGAGCTGCAGGATTCAGCAGAAACGTAGGCTGCTTCAATGTAGAACAAATGACGAATCATTTTTACTGAGGTAACATTAGGCTACTGTCTCAATTACGTTTCAAATTGCCATAATGGGCATGCTAATGTTGTTTTCCTCAGCGTCTCAGCATAATGACAGAGCATACGTCCATGTGAGCTAACGTTATGTTACTTTGCACAAACATGCATAACTTTGTTCGACTGTCATGAATATATGAAATGTCCATTGACATCAAGTACAAGTTAGCCAAGCATAGATGAATCTTACCTGTCCAGGAGAAAATTAGCAACGTTGGCGTCTGTGTTCAAATTCTTCTCCGTTTTCAGCCGTCTCCATCTTTCAAAAGCATCTCCAATACAAATTCTGGTTTTATTTCGGACTTTGTCACGACTAATTTCTGAATTATAACGAGGTCTTTTTGATTTAGTAACATTAGACATTTTTATCCGACTGGAGTTAGGGTAGGTTACAGCAAACCGGACTACTTTTGTCAGTGATATAAGTATTTGAAATGAACATGATTTCTTAATGTCTAGTGACACATCAGGGCCATTTTATGATTAATTGAAATAGATTTCTTACATACAGCTCCTTTAAGTGTTATTGTGATATGGTGATTAAGTTCCTAAAGTGAATATATTGTTAATAGTATTTTTCTAATATTATAAAATTGTATTTAATTCGTTATTCGTGTTTTGTGCATTTCCTAAATTAATTATTTTCATTTGGCATACCTGCGTCATGACATCATCGCACAATAGTTTGGTGCGCGCCTGTGATGTGCTTCATTCGTTGCAAATGAAGAGACGAGAGGCCATCACAGCAGACTCTTATCTTCTTTTATTTTACTTCTTTCCAGGTAACTGCGAAGTAAAATGCACAAAACACACTTTCAGTTTCAGTATAAACACTGTTTAAAGTAATACGAACGAGTTGTATGTGTTTTAAGCCTTTATTTTATACTTTACAAAAATTTGTCGTGAGTTCAGTGTGGTTGAGCACATGATTAGCATGTGCTCCGTGATTAGTGCGAAAGCCCGCCATATGATGAATGTACAAAATAGAAATATAGTATAAATATATATATATATATAATATTGTTTTAGTGTTATAAGATATCTTCATTTTGCATACATGGTTGTTTAATTCGTGGTTATTCCTGTGTTTTGCGTTCCATTTGACAATATATGTGACGAGTGAATTTCATATTCAGTGTAATGCATCAGAACGAACTGGGAATATTGTTCATCTTCTAAATGTATTTATTTTGACATAAATTTCATGTTAGTATTTAGATAAAGGTTAAATACTACTGATGTCAAATATATAAATATATAGATATGTTTATTATATATGCATATAATATATAAATGCGTTTGATGCTTATCTATATATTTTAGGAATCTTAATCTTGTAAAAGAGTTAGACATTTGAGTGTCACTTGGATTCTGATGATGAAAAATGTTGATGTTTATACCCAGTCATTGCTGTACAAATAGGTCATACATGTTTTGACCACTGTAATGTGACAAACTGTTGTTATATGCATTATTGATTCATTCGTTGCAAATGAAGAGACGAGAAGCCATCACAGCAGACTCTTATCTTCTTTTATTTTACTTCTTTCCAGGAGTATTACATTATTCTATAGTCTTTGGTTCAACTTTGTAGATAGAACCTTTTTGTGGTCTAAATAAAATGTACACAACTTAAAAGAAAATCACATAATGTAAATAAGTTCGAAGGTGATGAAATGTAGGGCTAATACGCATATCACTAATTAAAGGGACAGGACACAGCAGCGGAGCAGATAGTGTAAGTGTGATATCGCTCGATGTCACTTTCACTTTCTCAATCCTAAAGTAAGGTCAACAGAAGAAACAGAGGTAATGCCTGAAAGTTTTATGAAAGCTGTGTAATGTAGTTTACAAAACTTAGTTTTAAATATTCTCAAAAGCAGATGTATGCAATGAAAATGTACAGATTTTATGAAAGTTGTTTAGCTTTATCACTTTTTAACTACGGCAGTTGTAGTTACAGGCTGTTTGTTTGATACAAACCATATTGGGTTACGGCACTCTGAGCAGTTTAAATCTTCCTACATTTGAGAATAGACAGCTCTTTGATAAAAGTTTCTCCTCCCCAGACAGTGTTTTTGAACACAACACAATGATGCGTCAAATAGACGATGTAATGGGGCTCTGCTGTAAGATATCAGAGAGCAGGCAGATTAAAGCAGCACTACAGCACTCAGCCCAAGGAGCTGCTGCCGCGGGCGGAGGGGCTTTTTTAGGGGGGCTACTCGGAGGTCCACCCGGTATATTTATTGGTATGTATTGTGTATTTGATTTCTTGTCATCCACGAACTTTGACCTACTGCATTTCTTAACCACAGGGTGGTGGTATAATATCATTTATAAACAGTGTTTCTCTGAAGTTGTCTTTGGTGCTAGGTTTACTGAACCGTTATTGCAGCGTTAAATAAAATAAAATATAAACGAAACTTAAACTTATTTTACTTCAGCCAGTTGCCAAGTCAATATTTCTCATTTTTATTTAGTTTAACATTATGTTCTAAAATAAAGCAATTAGGTTACCCCTCTTAGCTGTTCTAGATTCACTGTAAACCATGGCTTTCTCGGGGCTTACTGCTTTTATATTAAAATTAATTTTAATATTCACCCATGCACATTTGTAGTGTAGATTTGTAAAGTACTACAACGCCTCCGAACGCGGCTCAACCAATCAGAACCAAGCTCTATAATAAGCTCTTAAACTAAAACTGAAATAAAACGGTATAGACATCAAGAATAAATAAATAACAAATTACTAAAACTTAATTTAAATTTGAAATAAAAACAGAAAATGTAAAGATAAATGTTGATTCAAATTATTAACTAAAAACTTTAATAGCATATACCTTTTTGTAATTAGCCTATCTAAACACAATGGCCTAGTTGAAAGATTAATAAAGTTTGATTAAAGCATGTACAAAATAAATGTGGGTGGGGGGTTAAACATTTAGTAAATACAGTACAACATTTAGACCATTTTTAGTGTGATCAACTTAAAATTTCAAGTGAAGACAAAAGAGCGAGAGTTGATTTTTATTGGTTAATAATTATGGATGGTTCATTTAGTGAGCATAGTGCATCTTTAGCATTTAGTTTCTTTCTCCTACCTGATCTTCTATTGTCTTTTGTAGGTGGTGCTCTGGGAGGTGCTGTGGGATGGTGGATGACTAATGACAAATTCCAGCCTCTCCCTCAGATCATAATGGAGATGTCTCCTCAACAGAAGAAGAAACTGTACTCTGAGGTCATGGCAGTACTGGGCAATCTGGATTGGGTTGACCTGGCTCAACTCATTTTTCTTGTAATGGGTAATTCCTCCATGCAGATGCGAGTGCTTATTACTTTAATCTCTTTTGCCACAAACGAGCTTGGAGCCAAAGTGCAGTATGGACAAAAATAGTGGGTTAATGTTGCCTGCTTAGTCTAAGCCAAGTTTGTCTACAGTACCTGGAGATTTTTTAGTGTAGCCAAGGTGCTGTTTCTGAAATCTGTGTTTTTACTTTTATTTTTTCCTTATTATAAACATGCTTGTTGGTGTTATCGCATTGTTCCGTTTTAATATTTTAATCCAGTTTACAGTTTCACTATAAATCTTAAAATGTTTGAAATACTCAAATAAATTGAGTAAAATTACAAAAGCTTCTGAGTAATTAAAACGGAAGTCTTTTCCAACATGTGAAATCAAGGCCACCTGATGAGCTACTACAGTACAGTTAAAAGAATAATACATTGTTTGCTCACCTTCATGTTGTTGCAAATCTGTATGACTTCCTTCTGTGGAACATAAAAGAATATATTTTTGAACAATGTTGGTAAGCAAACAGTTTTATTTACCATTGATTTGCATTGTATGGACAGAAAACACTGAGCCATTTCATGAAATATCTTCTTTTGTGTTCTGAAGAAGTAAGAAAGTCATTTGGAATGACATGAGAGTAAGTAAATGATGACAGAGTTTATTTATTTAATTTATTTTATTTTTTAGTGAACAATCTTTTAGTAGACTTACCTTTTAGATCTGCTATTAATATATTGTTGTTTCGCTAATCATTTCAAAATCTATTCTCTAAAAACAAGGGATAGGGAAATTTGAGAAGTTATGACTTGAATCAGAGTCAGCATTTTCGTTTTCATTTAAAATCTATTTATTTGCTATGTATAAGCACTGGTATAGAGAATTCGGTTGAACCGAGCAGGGTCTACCTAAGAGAATAGTAATCACTATAAAAGTGACTTAAATGACTCTAGTCTTTATTGATTCAATAACAGCTATTTACGCAACTATTTTCACAAAAATGGTGAAGTAGTTAAATGTTATTTTAAGGCTACACCCTGTGCAATATGTAACATTAATTGTAATGTACTTAAAGGATTAGTTTACATTCAAATAAAAATTTTCTTGATAATTTACTCACCCCCATGTCATCCAAGATGTTCATGTCTTTCTTCAGTCAAGGTTTTTGATGAAAACTGTCACGATTGAGTCACCTGCACGAGATCTCCTGAACTGCAAGAGGGAGCCGTCACCGGAGAATTAGTTTACATTGGACTTCATTTCCCATGCACCCACATACCTGGGACTGATTACTCTTGCACCTGCCACCAATCATCTCCACGCACACCCACTATAAAGCTCACACTTAGTCCTTTGCGAAGTCTTGATTAGCCACGGCTGTCATTTCTGAGCGTTTATTCCTGTTTGTTGTTTTGTTGCTGACTTTATCCCTGTCTGCCGCCTGCCTCAACCCTTTGCCTGCCACTGTTTATGCTGTCTGCCGCCTGCCACGACCCTCTGCCTGTTTCCTGGTTTATGTCATCTGTATTGTCTGAGTTACTGAATAAACTGCAAATGGATCAATACTCTTCTGATTCGTCACAGAAGACTTCGCCAACAAGCGATCCAGCAGCCATTGTTCAGTTATCTACGGAGCTGTCTGCCCAGGCCAGTCAGCTCGCGATGCACCAACCCCAACTATCCCGGTTAACTACTCTAACGGAGGATTTGGTGAGATCGCTACAAGGCCTCAATCTACAACCCGCCTCACCACCAGCGCCCACTCCACCGACGCCAAGCCATTCTCCAGGGAATCCACCTGCCACAGTGAGTCCACGACTGGCTTTCCCCGAGAAATTCGACAGTGAATCCACCAGATGCAAGAGCTATTCAGATCGATAATCTGATGCGGTCATGCCGTCCCGCACGCTTCGCTGCTACTGCAACTTCTCTCCCTCCGGGCAGTCCCGAACCCATGCAGCTCGGCTACACTCACTTGACACCCGAAGAACGAGAACGCCGTTTGCAACGTCATCTCTGCATGTACTGCTGTCAGTCCGGCCACTACAAGTCAGCATGTCCAGTGTGACCCACCTCAAGTAGCACCAAGATGGTGAGTGACCAGATTCAATCCATCCATTGTGTCAAGGTTCCAGTTAAGATATTCAGCGGCAATAAGTTCATAGCTGTAGAGGGTCTAATAGATTCGGGGGCTGCTGGCAACTTCATTTCCAGAGAGTTCGCTGACAAATATAACCTTTCTCTAACACCCTGTACTTGTCGCTTGGCAGTAGAGGCGCTAGACGGTCGGCCACTCGGAGAGGGTCGAATTTCGCATATCACCGACCACCTACAGATGCAAACCGGCCTGCTACATCATGAAACCATCCAGTTCTAATTCATCAACTCACCAATTCATTCACTAATCCTGGGATTACCTTGGTTACGTCGACACAATCCACACATCTCGTGGAGAGAGGGGGAAATCACTCAGTGGAGCACATCCTGTCACCAGAGCTGCATCACCCACAAATCGCTCCTTCCAGTCAGCACCATCTCTCACTCATCCCAAACCAAACGTTCCTGGACTTCCCCATGAACATGCTGATCTCTCTGAAGCCTTCAATAAGACCCGGGCTTCCGAAACTGCCTCCGCATCGTTCCTGGGACTGTGCAATCGAACTTCTGCCTGGCGCTACACCTCCCAAGGGAAGAATTTTCCCACTATCAAAGCCTGAATCCGACTCCATAAAGAAATACATCGAGGAGGAGTTAGCCAAGGGGTTCGTTCGGCCTTCCACCTCCCCAGCTTCAGCTGGGTTCTTCTTCGTTAAAAAGAAGGATGGGAGTCTCAGGCCTTGCATTGATTATCGTGGTCTTAATTTCCTTGAAATTCAGGTATCCACTTCCAATAGTTCCTGCTGCCCTAGAGCAACTCCGCCAGGCCAAATACTTCACCAAATTAGATCTGCGCTCTGCTTACAACCTAATTCGCATAAGAGAGGGGGACGAATGGAAGACAGCCTTTTCCACATCCACTGGGCACTATGAATACTCCGTTATGCCGTTCGGCCTTGCCAATAGTCCGTCTGTGTTCCAATCCATGATCAACGATGTGTTCAGAGACATGTTGGATAGATGGATGGTAGTATACATCGATGACATCCTCATTTATTCAAACACCATGGAGGAACATATTCAACACGTTCGTGCTGTCCTTCTTCGTCTCATCCAGCAACAGTTATATGCCAAGGCAGAGAAATGTGAGTTTCATCAGACTAAAACTTATTTCTTGGGTTACGTCATCAGTCAAGAGGGAGTGGCGATGGATGATCAGAAGATGAGAGCAGTGGTGGACTGGCCCCATCCTCAAACTCTCAAGGAACTTCAGTGTTTTCTGGGCTTTGCAAATTTCTATCGGCGATTCATCAGAAATTTCAGCACTGTGGCAGAACCTTTATCTTCCATGACCCGTCGGAACTCATCCTCTCTCACCTGGTCCCCCGAGGCTTGTCGGGCCTTATCAAGAACTAAAGCATCGCTTCACTACAGCTCCCGTACTTCATCATCCGGACCCCAGTAATGCTTTCATCGTGGAGGTTCATGCATCCAGCACAGGAATTGGGGCGGTTCTCTCACAACGACACGAGCCATCCAACAAGGTATTCCCCTGTGCTTACTTTTCAAGGAAACTGTCTGCGGCTGAACGCAACTACGATGTGGGGAATCGAGAACTGTTAGCCATGAAGGCAGCTATGGAGGAGTGGCGTCACTGGCTCGAGGGTGCTCAGCAGCCCTTCATCGCACTGACCGATCATAAGAACCTGGAGTATTTGAAATCTGCTAAACGTCTGAATCCACGTCAGGCCAGGTGGGCGCTCTTCTTCACTCGCTTCCATTTCTCTGTTACTTATCGACCTGGTTCGAAGAACACAAAAGCTGATGCTCTGTCCAGAATTCATGAGGGAAATGAACAGATCAACACAACAGAGACCATAATCCCAGAGAACCTGCTGGTAGCACCTGTCCAGTGGGATATTTCCACCAAGATCAACATCGCTAACACTCAGACACCACCACCTCCCGAATGTCCACCAGCACTCACGTATGTTCCAGAACAACTCAGAGATAAACTGCTGCACCACATCCACGACAACCCAAGCTCAGGTCACCCAGGTACAGAGGTGGAAGTAACGAATTACAACTACTCACGTTACTGTAATTAAGTAGTTTTTTCGGGTTTTTGTACTTTTTTGAGTACATTTTTTAATCTGTAATTTTACTTGTACTTAAGTACAAATTAAGCTAAGTAATCTACTTTGCTACTTGTAAAATCACATTCCGTTACTGAGTACGCCAACAATTTGAATTAATATTGAAACCTTTGACCAGCATATAGGTAGCCAATAAAGTTATCCGATCGTAAACGGACCAATGAAAATCCTGATATTTTACCAGCGGCGCGTTCTCCTTCTCTCATCTCCCCGACAGCGAGTTTGACACACACCTGCCTCCACCTGCTGTCACTCGTTTCAGTAGCCTACAGTGCAGGATTGCAGGTATTGCGCATAATTTTAATCATACCCGCAGGTTTGTGGAGAGCGCATTATTGTAACGCGAGAGCACATTCATGTAATGGCAGAAAACGACGCAAGTATACAATATCAAATATACTCACTCAGATAAGTGCGCGCTGTCTGTGTACTGTGCAATCGCGAATCTCTCCGTGCTCTTAAATTAGACGTTGTCAAAAGTTATCAAACAATCAGAATAGACTTCCATGCCTGGCCGATGAAAATGCTACAGGAAATCGTATTGGCTATAAGTGAAATGCACCAGAAAGTCTCAACAAACAAAGGTGGATCTTTAATTTCTGTATGTTTCAGAATTGGGCATTTGAATGATTTTTACATATAAATAGCCTAGTCTGTCTAACTGCGAATCTCCATTAGTCGTGGCCTAATGGATAGAGAGTCGGACTTGTAACCCAAAGGTCATGGGTTCGAGTCTCAGGTCCGGCAGGGATTGTCGGTGAGGGGAGTGAATGTCCAGCGCTCTCCCCACCCTCAATACCACGACTGAGGTGAGACCCTTGAGCAAGGCACCGTACCCCCAACTGCTCCCTGGGCGCCGCAGCAATGGCTGCCCACTGCTCCGGGTGTGTGTTCACTGCTGTGTGTGTGCACTTGGATGGGTTAAATGCAGAGCACAAATTCCTAGTATGGGTCACCATACTTGGCCACATGTCACTTCACTTTCACTGCATTACTACATACAGACATTACAGGTCAAACCATTCTGACGTTCTTTTTATCTAAATAACATATTATATGGCTCTTAAAGGGTTAATTCAACCAAAAAAATGAAATTTCTGTCATTAATTACTCACCCTCATGTTGTTCCAAACCCGTAAGACCTTTGTTCATCTTCAGAACACAATTTAAGATATCAATATCAAAAATATTATTTTTGATGAAATCCGAAAGCTTTCTGACCCCAGACTGCAACGTAATTGCAACTTTTGCAGGCCCAGAAAGATAGTAAAGACATTGTTAAAGTAGCCCATGTGACTACAGTGGTTCAACCTTAATGTTATAAAGCGACCAGAATACTTTTTGTGTGCAAAAAACTAAAATAACGACTTTATTAAACAATTTCCTCTCTCTGTGTCACTCTCTGACGCTGTTCATGTGAGCACTACGACACATGCATGTGATGCTGATGCAGAATCTGGCCAATAATGAACCGACGTTCTGACGTAGAACCTGGAAGTCACTGTGTTTACTACGTCAACAGTGTCAGAGACTGACATGGAAGAGAAGAAATTGTTGAATAAAGTGGGTTTTTTTGTTTATTTTGTGCACAAAAAGTATTCCGGTCGCTTCATAACATTAAGGTTGAACCACTGTAGCCACATGACTGTTTTTACTATGTCTTTACTACCTTTCTGGTAGTATATATAATAACGTTGCAGTCTATGGAGGGTCAGAAAGCGCTCAGATTTCATCAAAAAGATCTGAAATTGTGTTCTGAAGATGAATGAAGGTCTTATGAGTTTGAAAAAAACATGAGAGTTAGTAATCAGTGCCAGAATTCTGTGACCCTCTGCCTGTTTCCTGGTTTATGTCATCTGTATTGTCTGAGTTACTGAATAAACTGCAAATGGATCAATACTCTTCTGATTCGTCACAAAAACATTCCAGGATTATACTCCTTATAATGGACTTCAATGGCCCCCAAACGGTTGAAGGTCGAAATTCAAAGGTCAGCTTCAAAGGGCTTTAAACGATACCAGACGAGGAATAAGGGTCTTATCTAGTGAAACGATTGGTCATTTAAAAAAAAAAAAAAGTTAATGTATATGCTTTATATATAAACAAATGATCGCCTTCCAAGTGCTTCTGCCAAAACCGCATTTTCGTATTCTTCAAAAAGCTTACGCTGTACTTCCTACGCCTTCTCTATTCTACTTATGGAAAAAATGGAACTGCCGCTGCGTTCGTTCCATAAGTAGAATAGGGAAGGCGTAGGACATACAGCGTAAGCTTTTTGAAGAATACAAAAGTGCGGTTTTGGCGGAAGCACTTGGAAGGCATTCATTTGTTTATATAAAGCATATACATTTACATGTGATTGAGAATGTTTTCATGGTAAAAAAAAAAATCTAATAATTTAACTCATTACAACAATTCTTTGAAAGTGAGAAGAGGTTAAACATTGAACCACAGTGTCTCTCTCTGTCTGTACTGTGCTCTATAGCAGTTTGCTGGAGAGTAGCAGACCTGTACTATTCTTAGAATACCACACTCACACACCATGAAAACTAACAGACTTTAAAGGCGAAAACCACACTACAAATATAAGTACAAACAAATCAAATTACTTTAAACAGAATGCAGTGAAACCCTCAGTGTTGACTCTCATTTGGCAGCACAAATATGTGTTATTTTTAGAAGGTCGAAAAGGTGGTTGTATAACATCAGTTGGTTGCCAAGAAAAATGCAGCTATTTCCTCATATTAAGGTGTGTATGCAATCACTGTCTGTCATCTACAGTGCTCAGCGTAAATGAGTACACCCCCTTTGAAAAGTAACATTTTAAACAATATCTCAATGAACACAAAAACAATTTCCAAAATGTTGACAAGACTAAGTTTTATATAGCATTTGTTTAACTTATAACATGAAAGTAAGGTTGATAATATAACTTGGATTACACATTTTTCAGTTTTACTCAAATTAGGGTGATGCAAAAATGAACACAACAAAAACTACTACATCTAGTTCTTTGTATGGCCTCCATGATTTTTAATGACAGCACCAAGTCTTCTAGTTATAAAAGAAAAAACGAACACACTCTGTCTGAGGTTCAAGCCAAGAAGGAAGAATCCAAACGTGTATGAAAATTATGACTGCACACTCACTTGCAAACAGTTTATTCACCAACGTTTCGGCAAAAAGCCTTTGTCAAGATGACTTAACACAGGCTTTTTGCCGAAACGTTGGTGAATAAACTGTTTGCAAGTGAGTGTGCAGTCATAATTTTCATAGCACCAAGTCTTCTAGGCATGGAATGAACAAGTTCTTTTTACATTCTTCAAGAATGACCTCTTTTAGAGACTGGATGCTGGATGGAGAGTGATGCTCAACCTGTCTCTTCCCCATAGGTGTTCGACTGGGTTCAGATCAAGAGCCACTGAATCACTTTCACCCTGTTCTTCTTCAGAAATGTGTTTAGGATCATTGTCATGTTGGAAAAGTGCACGGCGACCAAGGGCACGGAGTGATGGTAGCATCTTCTCTTTCAGTATAGAGCAGTACATCTGTGAATTCATGATGCCATCAATGAAATGAAGTTCCCTGACACCAGCAGCACTCATGCAGCCCCACATAAGGACACTGCCACCACCATGATTCACTGTAGGCACTATGCATTTTTCTTTGTATTACTCACCTTTGTGATGCCATACAGTTTTGAAGCCATCAGTTCCAAAAACATTTATCTTGGTCTCATCACTCCAGAGTATAAACCACCCGTCTGCTAGCTGTCTCATGTCACAGAAGTCAGATACAGCCAAAACAAACCTTGTTATATTATTTTCCTGTTCTCCTGAAACAATCTACATTGTAAAAAGTGCTATATGAATAAAGGTGACTTGACTTGATATTTATTGTAACATTTATTGTGCATTTAATGTTGTCCTACTGCCCTTTGTCAAGTCAAGTCACTTTTAGTTATATAGCACTTACAATACAGATTGTTTCTAAGCAGCTTTACAGTGATAAGAGGAAAATAATGATCAATGATACAAACAATTCCATTCTGCTGTAAATGCATCACTGAAAAAAGGCCATGATGCCATTATTCTGCTGAATTCAGTTCAGTGCTGACTGTAAATTTCATCAATTTTGAGAAGGGTTCAGTTCTGCTTAAGCAGCTGAAGTCTTGCAAAGAAATGGAGCTTGTAGTAAAACAACTTTTCTTTGAACTTTAGAATGAACTTTGCTTCACTAATTCCCAGAATCAAGCTCTGAGACTGTAAGTAATGTGTTGGAGTTTCTGTACAGTAAGGCACAATGACGGTGTTTCTTTGGTAATGAGTGATTCAAGTTGTTTGCATTTGAACAAGGTTCGTGGGTTTCTTGTTCTATTTATATCTGTCCGTTGATAGTAAACAACAGTGATGAGTGTGAAAGTTGATCTTACCTACTGAGCTGGTTTTGCTAGTTACGGTGTATTTTTCCACACAGTGTGCCAAAAAGTCTGTCATGGAAATTACTTAGGGCATTTAGCAAAAGGAAAAAGGTGTTTTTTAAAGAATTGTTTACTCTTTTCCTCCCACCAGTGTGTACAGTTTTTATAAGAGCAGAAAACTTTCTCAGCTTGTATGTGCACATTACACTTTAAGAGTAATTGCTTATACACAATAGCTGTTTTTTGTTTGTTTGTTTTTGTAAGCCACACAATTTGACTTGTTCTACTAATCAGTTGTTAGTACACTCTAAAAATAGATGGTTCTGTAGAGCGTCTTTACTCATATAAAACTTCTATTTAGAACTATATCCTCTCGAAGAAACCTTTTATGCTTAAAAGGTTCTTTGTGATGGGAATTATGCTTCTTGTGAAAATAAAGAAACGTCACACATTCAAGCAAGAAACAGGTTACACTTTATTTTAGGGTGTCCTTGTTAAAGTGTAATTAAGTACTCAGTAATGTTAATTAACTACATGTACTTAATATAGGATTAGAGTTAGGATAAGATTTTGGTTTAGGGTTAGATGCATGTGATTATGCATAATTTATAGTTATTACTATAGTAACTACAAGTAAGGTGTAAAAAAGACACTGTGAAATAAATTGCTACCTATATAAATAATTATATTGTGAACAATAAACCCCAAAAAATACATCTGTATTCAAAATAATGACAAATATTCATTTTATATATTATCACAACTAAAAATGAAGCAAACCGTGAAAGTTGAGTGATTAACACCATTCACTACTTGCTTTCCACTCACTGATGTCTCTATATATAGATTATAGACATAGTATTAAATTATATGATTTATTGATCAGTATTTCACAGAGTTTCAAAGCAACTCGAGTAGCATTTGAATTTCTGTTTCCCACTTAGAAATGATTAGCTTGATCATTCATGTGCTCTGAATATGTAATTATGATATTTCTTTATGAAGAGTCTACATTAAGAGCACATTATTCCTTTTAAATCTGTAACTGTCAAAAAATATTTTGAAGCACCTCGTAAAATGTCTTTAAATTAACTTTTAAATTGTAACACCATTTAAACTCTCAAAACAGAGAGCTCTTCTAATCCAAAGTCACTGTCAGAACCATGTAAATGATGCAATTTATTAAAGCTACATGATCAGTCATGTGACCTGTACTAATATTCTGCAATCATGTCCTGAAAAAAATATGGAATCTTTAGATTTTTACTGTAATCACATTTATCCATCCCACCAGCAGTATGTTGAGCCATTGTCTGCTCTGATCCCTACTGTAAATGGATAATCCACCAAGGACAATCCAAAAATAAAAAATACTCATTTACTCATGCTTATTGACTTCCATCAAGCAGGTTTGGTTTCTTAGTTTGTTTGTTTTTTATCATTTAATTATATTGTTCATTATATTAATTTATTCATGTGTTCAGTTAACAAATGCTGCTAGAGCATTGTAATTTTTCTACAATTCCTCAATGTAAAAAGAAAATAATTTACACAAGTCTTGCTATAAGTTTTATTTATACACTAAATTATATTACAAGCTATTCAATTGGTGGCCTCGTTTCATGATTTTCTGTTGTGCTATAGCAAATAATTGGCACTATTTATATTTCCACTAATAATAATTTGGATGATGTCTCATAATCATTCTGTACAGTCTTATCTTTAAAAAATTTTACCATATAACAGCTGCACAGTTAAGGGTTAAAGGGTTAGTTCACCCCAATATGAAAATTCTGTCATTAATTACTCACCCTCATGTCGTTTCACACTCGTAAGACTTTCGTTCATCTTCGGAACACAAATTAAGATCTTCTCCATAGACAGCTACGGAACTGACACTTTGACGCTTCAAAAAGTTCATATAGAGATCGTGAAACTAACCCATATGAATTGAGTCCATATTTTCTGAAGAGACTTGATCGCTTTATATGGTGAACAGATTGAATTTAGTCTTTTATTCACATATAAACATTAATCAACTCACACATCAGTTGTGGTATACAGAAGCTCAAGCATGTTTGCTTGACATGCGAGAACCAATGAGGTTCATTCTCGTGTGTTACGCATCACGCAAGAGGTTTGTTCTTGCGCATCAAGCAGGTTCGGTTGAGCTTCTGTTTATGTGCGCTGATCAATGTTTATATGTGAATAAAAGCCTAAATTAAATCTGTTCATCATGTAAAGCGATTGATTCTCTTCAGAAAATTTGGACTAAAACACTCAATTCATATGGATTAGTTTTACGATCTCTTTATGAACTTTTTGAAGCGTCAAAGTAGTATTTGCGTAGCTGTTTATGGAGGGACAGAAAGCTCTCAGATTTCATCAAAAAGATCTTCATTTGTGTCCCGAAGATGAACATAAGTCTTACGGGTTTGGAACAACATGAGGGTGAGTAATTAATGACAGAATTTTCCCTTGTAGAATTGTATGTGTGTATATATTTTGTAATTTAATGCCATGTGTAATATAATGCAGAGTATAATGTACATTTATTTTTTTGAAATGAAAATATAAAAAAACCTCAATAATTAAGTTAGATCTTTTGGATGGTATACAGTCATGTGACTTGGACTATAATACTGAAATCACATCCCAAAAAAGGATGTAATGTTTTGTCAATGTCAGTCGCAGGTATTCATTCGTGAAGCAGTATGTTCAGTCACCGTTCACTATCCCTCCCTGAAACATTATAGGTCTGCAGAAAGAAGCTGTCTTTCTAGTTTCTAGGATGCTTCTATTGAAAATATTGTTTTATGTTTTAATTATTTCTTCACTTTATAAACAAACATTTACAAAAACTGGTGTGTGTGTGTTTCCCACCAAGTATTCAATGCAATCACCAAAGTATTTCATAATAATGCTTTTTTTATTATATTGACTACAATATTCACATTGTTTACTTTATACATATGCTATAATACAAAACATGTGTTATACTATGAAAATAGAATATACATTCAAATTTACATACATAAATACAAAAGTGCAAAACAGAAGTAGTGTGACTCACATACTTTAGTGCAAAATACTTAATAACTGCTGGTATTCGTCTCTGTGCATCCGTTCTTTGGTCAACAGTGAAACATGTTCAGTTTCAGCATAGTTCATATAGTAGTTGCTCACATCACAGTCAGAGTCCAATGATGGGAGGACTCCTGTGCTCAGGCTTTAAGTAGCAGTATTGGGAGTAATCTGTTTCCTCCACCTGGTTGTTGAACCACTTGGTGGGCACCTGGTACCCGTTCTCATCTTCGAGCTCCTCGTCGCTGGACGTCTCAAACTCAGGTAGCGTTGTTGAGTCCTCTACAGAGTTCTTTTTCCAGTGCTGTACATGTTTTCTCTTCTGTTTCTGCTCCTTTCCGTCCTGTGTGCTGCTCACGCAGTTCCGGCAAACTCTCACTGGCTTGGAGGAGATGTTGGGTAGCAAGGCCCGGCTCTTCGAGCAAGCTTGACATACTATATAACCGCATCTCCGGCAGTGGTGCCTCCTCCGAATGGCAATGTTGAAGCGCTTTGAGCACCGCATGCAGATGGCTGAAGCCATGTCAGGGATCCAGGTGGCAGCAAACTTCTCTGCATCATTGTCGGTGGGGAGGCCCTTATTTTGCATGTGGAGGGCCCTGCACCTCTCAATGTGGTCCATCCATGCGGTTTTTTCCTCAGGCGAGGCTGCCGACACGTAGAAAGACTTGCGTGGCATGCGGATGAGCCATTGGTTGGCCATGGCCATTCCGTCTTCCAGATTTTCCTGCTGCACCTCCTCCAAAGGAATGATCCTCTGCTTATTGTACCAGCGACTGGGCACCACGACGCTACCATAGACCAAGATGTCGTTGAAGAGGAAGAACATTTTGGGTTTGGGTCCACGCCTGCACAGCTTCAACAAGCAGCCCTCTCCCACAAGAAGACGCTCGGGTTTTAGAAGCATCTTTCCAGTGCGGCCGAAAGAGCTCTCCACCGCCCGGATTCGCTCTCGGTTCTGAAGAGTAAAGGTCGGATGTTCTGCCATTGGTGCTGCCTGTAAAATGTCAAAGTATTGACAAGGTCAAATTGATTTTAATACTTTTAAATCAACAAATCTTTCAAGTATTTAAAAATATATTAATCCACAAAGGAGCTACCAAATACCTGATTGTCGTGGAAAGCAGTGAATTAACGTTGGGTAAACAGACGCTGTATCTGTTCGAAGTTCCTTCGTCCTTTGAGCTCCAATAGAAATGTGATGAAAATACTCCTCTGTGTTCAGCACTACAAGTCACTTCTTTTACTTTGCAGGTTGGTTGAGACAGACCTTTTATACAGTGTCATAAGCTTGTCTTTCCTGTTTGAAAAGGGGAAATTCCAGAACTGTTCAGCAGTGCCTCTACTATTTTAGAAGTGCTACCTTCCTTGTTCTTGACTGGCAGAAACTCAGACACATTCAAAACATACTGACACAAAATAAAATGTTTTGAATGAATGACGTCAGATTCAAGTCTGACACTTGAATCTGAGTGTAATAAATGCTGTCACAACATTTTATAGACCTTATGTTCATAAAATAGAATGGAAAATTTATGATAATTCTGGTATTTTTGGTGCTGTGTTTTTTGCTCACCTGCATAATTTATTTCACAGTGTATGTGATTAAAAAAATGCATGCATTAATGCATGTGTTGTTATTGTTGACTAAAATGAAAACTACTAAAATGGTTTCATGAACTCTAGACACTGTGTTCCAAATTATCATGCAAGTGACTTTTCAGTACAATCACAACTAAAAACAATTTTTTTCAAAGAAAGTTTGTTCTATTTCTCATCTTTTTAGATGACTGGTATCAATCTCAGGTTTGTTCAAGTTTGCCAAGTCTTTTTGGGTAAATGGAAAACCTACTGAAAGAGGTTGTTCCACATTATTAAGAAAGTCACAGTTCTCGTGCAATGTGGGGAGGAAGAAAGATCTTTCTGAAGATGAAAAGCGTGAAGTGGTGCAATGTCTTGCAAAAGGCATGAAAACAACTAATATTGTGTGAAAACTGAATAGAGACTATCGAATTAAAACTTAACACATCAAAACCAAGAAAAAATACTACATTTTGCATGAGGCTACCGTATAGTTGTAGATATAGAATCTGTTTTATATATTAAGACGATATAATAAAAATCAAAAACAAAATATGAGAAAAATATTTTAAATATGAAGGAAAAGAGCAAAATACAGAACTTGGTTAAGGTATTTATCTTAAATATTTTTTGGCAAAAAAGGCAAACTACATCTATACAATGTAAAAATGCATTAAAAAAAAAAACTCATGAAAACTTAATCAGTTAATATTTTGCAATTTGGCATGTTTTATTGCATTATCACATATAAAAATGGACTCCAAGCAACTACACAACATGTTTACAAAATCTTTAACAAATTTTTAATAACATTTGAATTAAGGGTGATGTCATTTTCCCAGGCCGAACATCACTTTTGGCCACTACTGTATGTGAAGACAGATATTATGGAGTCATTTTTAAATAATGAAATGTTTATGAATGTGCTTAAACATGCAGTTTCCTTGACAATGTGCAACCTGTAAAAGTGTAGGCTGAAGTGAACAACATTTCTTGTTTATCTGATTAAACAGTATTGGCTTAGATAACAGAGAAATCCGTATCTGATTCATTAAGTTGTTGTCAAAAAAACAACAGCGCTTTGGACCTTAAACCATTCGGGTGGCATAGCCAGTCTAGCAAGTTTTTTTTATTTTGTTTTTTTACAGAGAAAAATATGAAAAGTGACTACAAAGAACAGGCTTGTTATAGGGCACATCTGTTTAATACATATAACAACCTGAAATTTTATATGTGACAATAGGCTACATAATATATTTTTTGTAAAAATATAAAATGTGATTTACAGGAAGTGTGCACACTTATGATGCAACATCATGACATCAGAGAAGGAGATTAAGTGTAAGGAACCTCTTTTCTCATAAAAGACATTGCACATGAGAATGATTAATGGACTTCTTGTGTATTTGCAAGAATGGTGACTTCCATGGTTGTCGTTTTTCAGTACATAACAAGCAGTTGATGTTTTCAGCTTCCTTTAATTCAAACACTGCTGCCAAAATCTGTACTATGCTCTCAGCACTGAATGGCAAAAATATTTTCTAAGCTAATATAGTTAGTAACAAACTCTTACGTATTTAAAGGGATAGTTCACCCAAAAATAGAAAAAAATAGAAAAATCTGTCATCATTTACTCACCCTCAGTTTGTTCTAAACCTGTATGAAGTTCTTTTTCGTCTGAACGAAAAAGATTATATTTTGAAGAATGTCGGTAACCAAACAGTTTCTGGTCCCCATTGACCTCCATAGTATTTATTTTTTTAATACTATGGATGTCAATGGGGACCATCAATGGTTTGGTTACCCACATTCTTCAAAATATCTTCTTTTGTGTTCAGCAGAAGAAACTCATACAGGTTTAGAACAACTTGAGGGTGAGTGAATGACAAAATTTTCATTTTTGGATGAACTATCCCTTTAATTGCAAAACCTGTTCCGAGTCTAGGAATGTGGAGATTCTCTGGGATTACCAGAAGAGGCATTGACGAGTCACTTGAAGGAAAAAAAAACATGACCAAATCTCCAAGAATCAGGTCTAGGTTCACAGAGGGAAAAAAAATAAGTTCCTTGTTTTGTAAGCAGGCACACTTCAAAATCACACCAACTCAGTATACACTTTGAACTGGAGATCCTGTGCTCATTCAAGTACACTGAAGATACTGCATCTAACAATACTTTGCTTATTTTATACAACTTTAACATTTTAGAACCTACTTAAATACCTCCCACCATGGGAAATAATTGTGCAATATAAACATACTTGTGGATCTATTGTCACACTATTGTCTTACGGAAGTAATGGGATTTGGTACTTATGAATTATTAGTTTCTTTTTTATTTTTAGTGCATTTGTAGTGCTGACTACCCTTGTTGACTAAATGAGGTCATAACCAAAGAGTTTTGTATAATATAAGGAAGTGGCAGGTACCAGGGATTGTTTAAAGAGAGAGAGAGAGAGAGAGAAAACAAGGTCAAGATTTATTAAAAAAAAAGGTCTCCCCCTGGTGGACAATCAAACAACTACTTTTCCTTAATGCCCAATACAGTTTCATGCTTGACCAGATACAAGGTATAAACTGAAAATATATCCTTATGGTCACATAACCATCTTTTCAAAAATGTGTACAAAAGGAGTAATAATAATTATAAAGTAAAAACAAATCCATAATGATTGAGGGTCTGCTCTTTATGGTCTCCCAGGCTCCAGTACCAGCCCAGAGTTAAAAATGGCACAACGTTTAAGACTATCCATTACAAGTCAATAGTTCCTTTTACTTTGAATTTCTTTGCTGACCGCTCACTGGAGCGCAGTTCAAATGTGCTGCCATAGATGTGAGTTACGAAATCACCAATTTCCACACCGAACACACTATTCCTCTTCGGTATTACTGTAGAGAGAAAGAGAGAGGTGGCAAAAAAAGAGAAAAGTCAGTATCCATTATTGAATAGCATATTTCTACAATGAATAAGCAACACTGTTTGAGAGGTTAAAGTGGCCTCTGTTAAGCAACTTTCAAACACGTCAGTTCATTTGGTAAATGGGGTTCAACATGGCTAATGACTGTTGTGAGGAAGTGTGTTCGTGACAGTAAGGATTTGACTTCAGTCTGGACTAGGGCTGTGTTCACAACATGATTATCGTGGCCAAAATAATTCAAAACAATAATATTACAGCGATATCTATAGAAATGTTGAAAAAAAAATAATAATGCTATAAGTCAAATTCATCTTTTCTCTTTTTTAGCCAATGAATCACTTTAAACATGAGTGTAGGGAGAATGAGAAAGTTTGTAATCATAACTGTACAAAAACAAAAACTTACAGCTGACTTCAACTGAACAATGACTATTTACTTTTAGAGCCGCTGTACAGTCGAAATGAACTCTGTTGCATCACTGAATCATTTTCCTGTTATCACTGTAAGCTGCTTTGAAACAATTTGTATTATATAAATCACTATATAAATAAAGGTGACTTTTTTTTTTTTTTTTTGCAGACTGGGTTGTCTAAAAATGTCATTTTACAAAATTCAAAAAAACTCCCACACTGACTTTTCTCGGGTGTGGGTTGAGTGTCATTTCCTCTGACATGATTTTGTGCTGCAGTAATAGCTACACACTGCGCAATCTTTTTTCCGTTTTTATGATGGGTACTATGTTGGAGTGTCAACCAGATTGTTGCTGGCACTGGATTATTTACGATATGTATAACAACATGATATCAATATTAAATTTTTTAAACATCACATGTTTCTATTTAAAGTTGTGAATTTAACGCAAAATTGGAATAATCGCATAAAACAGTTGCAAATAAAGCAATGGTTCCATTCAAAATCGTCACTTCTTGGGAAATTGCCGCAAAATATCTGTAATAAAGATCTAAGTTGCTGCAATTGGTGAAACCACTGTGGACCTTTTTGGGTACATCATAAATGTTGTGCGCATCAGAATGCACAGACGAAACAACATACACCGTCGCGTTATCTTTCATTTAGATACTTGGTGTTTGGAATGAAAATGTGAGAGTTCTGGGAGGTCATTATACCCAACCATTTTGATGACATTTCAGAATAACTAAATCAACATTTTAGATGCTGTGCAGTGAAATTGGTCTGCTGGTTATTCCAATTATCCAATCACATTCTCTGTGTAAGCAAAGTCACGTGAGTTTCTTTTGTTGTTGTTGCGCATCAAGGGATTTATTCTCTAACTGTTTTTCCATCGTAGTTTATGTGCTTGTCTTGTTGGATAATAAAAAAGATCCACCTCAATTGAGGGCATTTTTTTTATTTACATTCTTAGAATGTAAGTGCATTCTGGTGTTTCTGTCCAGCGTTTTTCAATGAAATATCCAAAAATGCACATAAAAATAGGCTTTTACTTTTTTTGCACTCAGAGGCTCTCCCTTTTTTTTTTTTTTATCTAGAGGACAGAAGCTTGGTTTAGCATCTTTGAGTACCGACATGCTCACTCACAATAGTGAAATGCTGTGACACCTGTACAAATAATTTACGCATATACCTTTTAGATTGTCCTCTTTTGTGATGATTTTGAAGATGTGCTTCATTTCCTGTACCAAGATGCCAGTGAGACCCACATACGAGGGGCATTTTGATCTGACGACTATTAGGAAAAAAGATGAGAGAAAGAGAACATGACATTCCACTATACACTCAAAATATCACCATTAAATTGAAAATCTGGATATACTGCACCTAAACCAAAAATGTGTGCCTTTGTGTGCAGATATTTTCAAATGAGCATGACTTGTACCAGTTAAGATTGCACCATGGAAATCAGCTTTCAAGAGCTTCTGCTGGATCATCTGTGGGTTGCTGTATTCAAAAGAAACAGGCAGCACATTCACGGAGCGTTAGCAAGACTGAATTGAAATTATAGCTACCCATGAGCCAGAAATTCTGAAGAGCATCTTCTTAAAATTATGACGTCTTACCTTCCTGGTTTCGATACATTGCATAGGTCCTCGATGTACTGTTTCCATAGCTCATGCAGAGGCAAGAAGAGTTCATATCTAAAATCACATCCATAAACAAAGACACATTATTTTAGTGATAAGCAGAAGTGTTACTGATATAATACAGTGCATGATATAACACTATAAAGGTGAAAGAGAGTATAAACATATAATGAAACCTCCAATACAGACTTTTGATGTTCAGGTTTGAGCTGGAATAATTGTAGCCGTCTTCTTTCTTTGGCATTCAGTCCCTTGGCCTTCCTTTTCTTTCCCTTCTTTTTCTGTCTTTTATATTCCAGGACTACCGCCTTGTGCAACATCATCTCCTCAATGTCTGCATCTTTCATTTGGGAAAGGCTATTTTTCAGGAACGCCTGGGTGAAGGCCCCTGCTTTCGTACTATCTGTAGACTGTGAAAAGTGACATTCAGAATCTTATTTGACTAGTCTGTAAAGTTCCCAGAATTAACAGAATAACTATACATTATGAAATGCTTAGCAGATCATAAATTAGAAAGTTGAAAACCCTGGCTATAAACCATGAAACAACTAATGTTAATGATCACCTCAACTCCCAAAAGAGCGCTTTCCTTTGGTGGGATCCGGGACTCCAGCACTGTGAACGTGAAAACAGATCAAATATAGCATTTTTACGCTTGTCCTTCATTTTGTTTTCTTTGGTAAATGACCATGTTATATTTAACACGATCCAAGATGGTCACAACATAATACATTAAACAATATAAGGTTCTTTCTTTCGTCTTTCTTTTACATTTTTATTGGCAAATCGCACTTAACATTGCATTACTGCCATCTATTGATAACAGATCAGAAACTCTACTTTCTCCTCATCAGAGTCCCTCCTTTCCCCCGGCCATATAAGAACCAAAAGCTTAACCAGCGCTGCGTGTGAATCTCCTCTGGTTTCACTTCCAGCAATATTACATTAATAGGACCATGATCAATTTAACACCACCATCAAACTTACATTCCATAGTTCAAAACACACAGTATCCAAAAATGCTGCTGCTAGAATCACACGTGCTGACGGGAGTCAGGACAGACGAGCTGATCACCGATTCAGACCGAAGAAATCGAGCACGCATCATTCATCACAGAATTACAGTCCAAAATAACAAAAATAAAACTGTGAAAAGGAGGATTTAGTTCTCGATTTCTCTTTAAGAGTTATTAAGGATTATTTATGAACATTTAATTTAGCACAAAAAAAAAGAAAAGAAAAAAAAAAGTGTTTATCTCGAAAAAAACAAAAACAAAGTAGCTAACAGCCAAAGAGAATGTTTTAAAGGGATAGTTCACCCAAAAATGAAAATTCGGTCATCATTTACTCCCCCTCAAGTTGCTCCAAACCTGTATAAATATATTTGTTCTGCTGTACACAAAGGGTGATATAATGGGGGTCTGCTTGGTTACAAACATTCTTCCAAATATCTTCTTTTAGCTTCTATCCCTTTAAGAAGCTACATTTCAGCCGTTTCACTGGCCCACTGTATTACAATGCATGTAGTGTACTAATACATGACACTGTAAATCAATAATGATTATTTTAATGACTTCCAAGGTGACCATAATAATAAAGTATGCAGTTAGGCCAGGGCTAAATAAGC
>RJVU01047928.1:1241672-1279124 GCA_003731715.1 Anabarilius grahami | reverse complement strand
TCTCCGTCTTTATCCTCCAAGTGGTCCTTGAAACATGGAGCTCTTTACTTCTGTATTGTGATGTAGGCTTCCTCTGAGTGTAGGTGGATTACTGAAAATGAAAAAATGAAAAAAGTGCTTATAAATGGTTGTATTGTTCATGTAGGCTACTAGTTCTTCAATAAAGAAAGAGAGAAAAAATGAGAAGGATATAGCCTAGGTGACGTTCATGTGCGTTCAACTCCTGAATATGATCTTTATACTTGATTTGAATGCATTGGTTCTATGTATCGGATTTGAGATGTGGCCACTGCATTAGGAAAATGGAGACACATTAATGCAATCTTTCAGGGGTGGGGGGATAGCATTTTTGGAGAAATCCTGTATCTGTCATTGAGAATGTCTCATTTCAGAAAAGCAACCATTAGTACATTAGCCTATAAAACAATTGTTACTCCTCATGAGCTGTACATTATTGTAATTTATTTCTAACTTTGCATGTTTCTAAAACGACGCAGACTTAATGACAACTGCAGCCAACAGCTTAAAGTCAGCATAAAACAAAAGTTGTGATAGTTTTTTCCCAATAGAGTGAGATGAAAACCCAGAAGACTAATTCACTATTGGTTCCCTAGAGATTATCCTATAGGTTTTATAATGGGGCTTTTCAATTTATGAAAATATGTTTTCATAAATTGTTTCTAACAATTGTTTTCATCCCATGTTTCTAACAAGTAACTGAGAATGTTTGGGGTGTGAGTGTGTGCAGTTTACGCTGCAGAACAAAACGTCCAAGCATCGTAAAGTTATGTAGTCATCGTGAAATCAAAATTGACAATATTTACTTTGTTAGCGCACATTACTAGTCTTGTGGTGTCTGTTAAAGTTAATACACAGAATACAAAATATGTTTGTCGTGCAATCTTTTATCAAAATCTAAAAAAATTTGCTTCTGCTCTGAAATAGCATTCCTTCTCTGATGACGACAGTTTGACGACTTGGGTTGAATATGCTTAACCACTCCTCTCCAACCATCTGTCTGCTTTGAGAGAGGGATGGAGAGGAGTAAAACCCTGCCCTCTATTCAATTTCAATTTCACTTTTAAATACGTCACATCAATGAAGTAAAGTCGGTTGCAACTTCTGGTTCATGGGGACTTTATGTTAATCATAAACATTATGAGGGCACATGCATTGAAACAAAATAATGATGTGCAGTGCACAGATAAATAATTTATAATAAATACTGCAATATTCCATAACAAAAATAAAAATAGTCTATTTTGATTTCCTGATATTTCCTGTCATTATTTACTCACTCTCAAGTTGATCCAAACCTGTATGAGTTTCTTCTGCTGAACACAAAAGATATTTTGAAGAATGTCAGTAACCAAACAGTTGATGGGCCCCATTGACTTTCATAGTATTTTTTCCATACTATGGAAGTCAGTGGGGCCCATCAACTGTTCGGTTACTCATATTCTTCAAAATATCTTCTTTTGTGTTCAGCAGAAAAAAGAAATTCATACAGGTTTGGATCAATTTGAGAGTGAGTAAATAATGACAGAATGTTCATTTTTGGGTGAACTATCCCTTTAAAAGGGTTTAAGTGTGCAGTGTCCCTTTAAGAATGTGTCGGTTTGCTGCGCCCTGTAAGTTTATTGGGCTCTTTTGCTCCGCCCGGGAAGCGTTTGAAAATACAAGCGAAGGGAGGAGACCGACATTCAGTTGGCTGCTAACCTAGTTAACTGAATACATTTTATTGATATCTGTACCTCGTTTACTGTAGCTAGTTTAAAGTTTTAAGCATTAGTGATGTCAGGGGAGCTTGTGTGTTCAAAGCCGGAGGAGGTGAGAGACGCTGAGACTGAAAACGCCGTTGAAATCATCGTCAAACTGACCAGCGAAGACGCACTAAATGATCATGACCATAATGTCAACCAAGAGACAGAAAGAGAGACAGAGACTATCTGTAATGACATCAGGCCAAACCACAATCGGGTTTCTAAAGGTGCGTAATGTTTATACGCCATGTGACCGACTGTGTGATTTGTTGTGATTTCCGTTGAACTCTTGCATTATGTCAAGTTACCATTTGTGATTCACTCCCCCAAAAAAGTTAATCGAATGTCACACGTTTGACTTTGACACTGCTGTTTTAACAATATCACATAGGCCAAAACACATTTGGTTGTGTGGGTCTATAGCAGGGGTGGCTAACCCTGGTCCAGGAGAGCCTCAGTCCTGCAGAGTTTAGCTCCAACCCTGATAAAAACTCACCTGCCTATAGCTTTCTAGCAACACTTCAGACCTTGATTAGCTTGTTCAGGTGTGTTTGATTAGGGTTGGAGCTGAACTCTGCAGGACTGTGGCTCTCCAGGACCAGGGTTAGCCACCCCTGGTCTATAGGGCACTTTACTGAACTGCCATTGCTGATGTTTTCAGAGTTATTTCAGACAGAAGAAGAAGATGGTGATGATGATGATGATGATGATGATGATGACGACAGCGGCACCGATTATCTGAATAGTGATGAAAGACCCTGTACCCATCTACAGCGAGCGGAGAGGCCAGGAAATGGAAAACTGCCGGACACCTTCCAGACAAATCATCTTCTGTACTATGAGAGATTCAAGGCTTATCAAGATTACATGCTGGGTAACCATTCAAACACGTTTGAAAGTCATCCACATTAATACGCGAGTTAATAAATGTATTTATAAACCTGAAATGTTTGACAGGTGACTGTAAAACATCAGAAGTAGAAGCCTTCACTGCTGAGTACCTGGAGAAGATAGTGGAGCCATGTGATTGGCAGGCCATATGGCATACTGATGTGTTTGACGTGCTGGTTGAAGTAAGTTCATTGAAGCATATGGTGGCAAGTGCTTTTTGGGAATTTACTGTTAAAACACAAACAGTCAATACTTATGATTGAAGCATTCACACAAAAAGATGTTTAGAAAGCTGAGGATTGTTGTTGTAGGTTGTTGACGTTGATTGTAAGGAGCTAAAGGCAAAGGTGGAGCTGGTGCTACCAATGGAGTGTGAGACCAGAAGCTGTGATCTTACTGAAGAGTCCATGAAGGCCCTGCTGGAAGCTACACTTCATAAAGTACCTCTTCTGGAGCTCTCAGTTGTCTACGATGAGTCAGGGGACTTTGATCAGACTGCTTTGGCCCTGGAACACCTCAGGTTAGTTAACCCATTAAAGGTACTTTTTTCTTTTCCTTTTCAGGGTTTGACAATGAGCACTCAATTCAGTTCTTTTTAGCGTATTTTTGTGCTTGAATCTGAATAACGAAAACTCTGATTAATGAATAATGATAAAAGTTTAAAAAGTTTGTTTACCTGCATGTCATGTGCCAATTAACTGACACCAGAGAACCTTGAACTTAATTTTATTATTATTATTGACTATTTTTATTTTTGTTCTTTGACCTAAATTATTAACTTAAAATCTGAGGGCTTACTTCAAGTAAATATATTAAGGCAAAGAGGTTCAGCTGACCAAAAAGTTGGGAAATCCCTGCATTGCATGCACACCTGAAATGACATGAATTTGTACATTTGTACATCATGTGTTTGAAAGACAAAAGCTTGGTTACATGGTTATGTCAAGTCTCCTTTTTTTTTATAGTGTTTTATACAATACAAATTGTTTCAAAGCAGCTTTACCGTGATAACAGGAAAATTATGCATTTTGGCTGTTGTTCAGCTGAAGTCAGTTCAGTGTTGATTCAGTTCTGTTGTAAAGATCATCAATTATTAAATTAGTTTATTTCATCATAAAGCAGTTCTGCAAAAAAAAAGAAAAAAAAGATGTCATCATCCAGCTCAGTTCAGTTCTCATCCAACAGTAGTTGCATCATTTCGAAGGCTGCTTCCTTTGGAGGTCGCATTTGAAGGCTGCATACGTCATCGAGGCGGTAACCATTAGAAAAGTAACCATTAGATTGCAAAGTAAGAACGAAATTACAATATTTGACCTCACAAGGAATAACGGTACATTTTATTACACTTACTTTTCTTAAATAAGACATTCAATCCTTGATGACGTATGCAGCCTTCAAATGCGACCTCCAAAATGTGCATTCAAATCAATATTATTGTTGAATATTAAGTGTCATATTAAGTGCAGGCAAGCCAGAGGCGACTGACATGGAACCCAAACTCCAGAATGGAGAAAAAGTTAAAAGATTCACTGAGTGATAATTCAAATAATAATTAATGTGTTCGTCAGGAGCTTATTAGTATGCAATGTTTCAATGTTGAGAAAACACTTCTTAAAGGGATAGTTCAACCAAAAATGAAAATGTTGTCATCATTTACTCACCTTCATGTTTTGTTGCTCCAATCCTGTATGAGTTTCTTTCTTCTGCTGAACACAAAAGATATTTTGAAGAATGTTGGGAAACGGACATTTGACGGTAGTCATTGACTTCCATAGTATTTTTTCCTACTATGGAAGTCAGTGAGGCCCATCAACTGTTTGGTTACCAACATTCTTCAAAATATCTTCTTTTGTGTTCAGCAGAAGAAAGAAACTCATACAGGATTGGAACAACTTGAGTGTGAGTAAATGACACAATTTTCATTTTTGAATGAACTATCCCTGTACAAGTGAAATGATTTCTGTAAATCCAGTGATCAAATGCTGTGTGGGTCTCAGTTTTCAGTATTTCATCAATATTATCTGGTCTGTGTGTGCAATTCCACAAACCTGTAAGACCTTCTGAATTTATAAGCAGTCAGCTTTTTTATAAAAGAAAACTGAAAATATAACAAACTAAGAATTATGAATAATTTACTGCCATTGTGTGAATAACATGTAATCATGTCTAGAAATCGATAGAAAAGTAACTGTAGTCTGATTATGAGTATTGTAAAATGTAATATAATCGAAGTACTTTTATTTTTGGAATCTGATTATGAAATCCAGTTTACATGTAATCAGTTACTACCCAGCACTGTTCATAATACATTAACTAATTTTAATTGTTCAGCTTGAAAAGTTTCAAATACATGTGTGGTTTAGTGATCATGAGTGGTGAGGTACTATAGCCAAAAGGCACGATTTGAATATTTAATGGAATGTTCCATTTGATACTCAGATCTGCCATATTTTGTCCATCAAAACAGTGATGCAGTTGTATACGAGTTTGGTTTGTGATTCTGATGAGGTTCCTCTGTTACACTGAACTGTCTGGTTAAGTAGGTTTTCCTGTCGTTGTTATTCACAACCCCCCCCCCCATCATTCACTCTTGCATTTTTCTGTCTAATCCCCACAGGTTTTTTTATAAGCATATCTGGAGGAAGTGGGATGAGGAAGATGAGGATGATGACTTTGATTACTTTGTTCGGTGTGTCGAGCCTCGTCTAAGGCTGTAAGTGTCCTCTGTGTGTCCTGTCTCTTCCCCTGAAGCATGAACCAACACTGAGTTCATCAAAGTCTGTTAGTATCCCAGCAGCACTGTTAGTTATAAAGGACCACCAGGTGGCAGTGTGTACTCAGTAATGAACAGTAGTTTGTTATATGACAATACTATAAATTGCTCGGAGTTATCCAAATAGGTTTACTTTGCAATTTTTAGAGTCATTATGAAATGAGAGGTTTAATTTATGCATGGGATATCTATTTTTAAACTCACTTTGGCATAAACAACATTGGAGATGATGTCAGACAAATTAAATGAGTCTAATGGCACCACTGTGACTTTTTTTTACTGAACTTCACAAGTTTGAAGCAATTATTTTTGGTGCCACTAGTGATGCAGAAATTCGTCATCAACTTTAATAAGTACAGGATTTTATGTTTCCTCTCACAATTTTTATTTTATTTTTTTTATCTGTCCCTTCAAGGGTTAGCTCACCCTAAAATGAAATTGCTGTCAATTAATATTCACCCTCATGTTGTCCCAAAACCGTAAGACCTTCATTTGTCTTCGGAACACATATTAAGATATTTGATGAAATCCGAGGGTTTCTGATCCACACATAGGCAGCAACGTCATAACTTTATTCAACAAATTTGTCTGTCCTCTGTCATACTGCTATGCTATTTTCGTTGCAGAGCTTCTGTGTTTACGTCCAAACGCGGGGTCAGCATTGGTACGACACAAGACCTGGCCAACTCTGAGCCCGCGGACGTAAACACGGAAGCTCTGCAATGAAAGTGGAATAAAATCATTATTTTTGTTTTGTTTTTGCACACAAAAAGCATTCTCGTCACTTCATAACATTTAAGGTTGAATCACTGTAGTCACGTTGACTATTTTATCGATGTCTTTAATACCTTTCTGGACCTCAAAAGGTGCAATGATGTTGCTGCCTATGTGTGGATCAGATGCCCTCTGATTTCATCAAAAATATCTTAATTTGTGTTCCGAAGACAAACGAAGGTCTTACAGGTTTGGGACGGCATGAGGGTGAGTAATTAATGACAGACATCTCATTTTTGGGTGAACTAACCCTTTCATATATTTTCCACAGTTACTATGATATCTTGGAGGATCGTGTTCCAGCTGGTCTTGTCGCTGAGTATCACTCAGTGCTGGTGCTCTGCTCTGAGAAGTTTCGGGAATTCTCCAGCCTGAGAAGTGACCTGAACAGCGACTCTGAGTCTGAACAAGACAACGTGTCCATGGTGGAAGGGCTGCGCATGTACGAGCAGCTTGAAGCACTTAAGCGCAAGCTGCGTATTATTGAAAACCCACTGCTCAGGTTATTATTTCTGCTGTGTGTGTTTTGAGATTGAGAGGTGTCATGTATATGTGTGCCCACAACGTGGCTTTACACCTCAACCACAAGTTAATCAGGAGAGTAACGTAATGAGTATAAATGTGATTAATATTGATATCAGGCATTCGTGGTTTTTGAAGGTATTGGCTTATTTATGTTTTTTCAAACCTCTGGATCAATACGCAGTGCTCCATAATTAATCATCAGTCTTTCCTAGTTACCAGATTTCAGATCTGCTGGGATCAAAGATGTGTTAATCTGAACAGCTGTGTTTGAGCAAGTGTGAATGTTAGTTCTTTGGTTTGCTCACCCGCACCACCTGCGTGTCTGTTGCAGGTACGTTCTGGGCTACAAGGTGAACTCTGGTCAGCAGTCATGCAGGGCAAAGGGGCCACGTTCTGCCGGTGGCCATGTGGTCCACTTGGTATCTGCCTCGGCCACAGTTCACCAGCTTCAAAGCTTGATAACTGACAAACTGATGCCCCACTATTCGAGTGAAGAGTTTGAAGTGCAGGTGTGTATGACCCTTTCTCTTTTTCATGGCTCAGTTGCATGCTGGCCAGAAGACCTTATAGTACTCAACTTTTCAGGAAAATAGTGGGTTTTTTTTCAGCTGTACTGGCTTTGTAAATGGAGATTTTGGGAGAGGTTTATGACATCTGGACTGAAAGAATGGGAGAATCTCTTAGTTTTAAGCCATGACAAGACATTTGGGTGGGAAATATGGTATTCGAATTGGAAAAGGTCACTTCCCCTATTCTGAGAGCTGAATCTGGATGGGGGATGGTCTGATCATTTTAAATAAAGTAGCTTCAGACAAAGCAGGTTGAGTGCAAATCCTGCCCAAATGCTGATATTAATGCTCCTCTCTCCCGTCGCCTCTGATCACTGTCTTTTAATTTCCTGGGTTTACCTCTTAAAGGTTAATATCTGGCCGAGAGCGCTGGCCGCCTCAGCTCTTAGAAAAAAATCAAATCATCGATTTCACTCGTGCTAGTATAATTTTATGACTGCTAGCTCTCCGTGGATAATTTGGCCAGTAAAATCTCGCATGTGCTCTCTTCTCCATCTTCTGTTCGAATAGTAAGATTAAAGAGTGTTTTGTGCCAAAGAGAAGTTGTTAGGACGGTATGATCACTAACGTGTCAAAGTGCTGTAATGTAGGATTTGTAAAGCACAGTGTTCATGTACTAGCTCATGTTTGATCTCTCTTGTTTCGTGAGCCAGTTTATCCCTCAAGAACTTGTTAAAATGGTGCAGAAGATGTGTGTGCTTGCATGTCTCTGTTCAACCCTGCTGAGACATTCACTTCAATTTGTGTGTGTGTGTGTGTCAGACTGTTTTTACTCTGTGATTTGAAATTTAGTTTTTATTGCTTTTTCTTCAGGATAAGGTGAGTTGGACTTAATGTGGTGTGTGTTTTGGTCCCAGTTTCACAGTGACCCGGTGCTTGCAGTCAATGCATGCTATGAGGGGGATGTGGTCATCATATGCCCGGGCCTTTACAGCATCACCAGCTCTATCAGTCTTGTCGACTCTATCGAGGTGGAAGGTAATCACATGACTTGCCATGTTATAGATCTTTTTGAAACTTACTCAGATGAATTGTTCACATTTTTTAAAATGTTTTTGACCTTGTAATTTTTAATCAAAATGTCATAACTGGACCTTTTGGTGAAAACTACAGACTCTGGTGATGAATGCAAGACTTATCCAGTCATCTTACATGTTTCTTTTTTTCATAATTTTTGGCAAATTTCATGGACACTAAAAGAGGTTAATTTGACTGCTTACATTTATGTTCTTCCAAACTTTCTTCTGTGGAACAAAAAAATCATTATATAATTAAATCAAATTAAAATATCAAGTTAAAAAAAGTTAAAATTAATTCAGACTAATTAAGACTGTTAGCTTTGTGTGAGGACAATTACAAAGGAAATTTTAATTTATGGATGAACTATCACTTTAAAATTGAGTGACATTAGTAATATCTAAATGGTTTGGCCAGTTTTAGCTGCAGTGATGTAGTAGAGACATTGACCTTTATCATCTGATTGATTTGAAGGCGGTACTTTTTTTTTTTTTGTATCCACCTCCATCTACAGCTCTGGAAAAAATTAAGAGACCACTTAACATTGATTTCTGAACTTGGAGTGGTCTCTTAATTTTTTCCAGAGCTGTATAACTCAGAGGAAATCACCTGTATTTTGTACTATTCTTTTACCTTTTAATAAAGCTTTGTGAAACAGCATGCTTCTTAACAGTAAGTCAGAAGTCTGGCACGATGCCTTGTTTGTCAAAATGGTTCCCTGGACGTGTATAAAATGAACATCGCAATTGGTGCGTGATATTAGGAAGCCTTCTGAGGTAATTGAGCTCAATGGCACAATAACCATCTTCCAATGATGGGGGTGGAAATTAATGCATGAGGAATGTGGAGGCTAGCGATCAGAGAGAGCACGAGGTCAGGGTCGAGTCTCTTTATGCAAATGGATGACCTGCAAAGTCAGATAGGGATGAAGTCAAATGAGGTAGAGGAAAGACGGCCTGGAGGCCGCTGTTTAAATATGGAGGTTTTGTGTGCTTGGCAGTCCCTCCTGCAGCATCAGGGAAGCCCTGAAAGAGGAGATAACACACAGGCGGCTGCTGGCTCTACTATAGGAGAAGAGCAACTCAATTAGACCACTGCCAGATTACCATAGAAGAACTCAGCTCCCTGCGCTAAAGGTCTTTGGTATTTAGAGAGAATGTCACACATGCCTCTGTCTCAGGCTATGGCTTTATCGCCAAGATAACTTGAAGGAGCTGTAAATAGTTTTGCATGTTTTACAGAAAATTATTTAACCCTGCTGCATGCTGCATGAGTGTTTCTTATACAACAGCTGATGGAGTGATGGAAAATTTTAACATCTTTCTCTCTTCTGGTCAGCATAATCAATCTCTCTGTATTTTCTGCCTGTTTTGGTAAGTGGATTGTGGTAAGTGGATCTGCCATTGTGGATTTTCTTTTGCTTTTGGAGCAAATGGGAATACAGAAATTGTTTCTTGTAGTTTCCATTCAACACTATAGAAGTTTACCCAACTATGACGACTTCTTCTGCTTAGAACACTGGAAATGCGAAAAGGCTCCATTGTGAGACCTGCAACGGTGTTGCATTTTGGAGAGCAGGAAGTACGATGTGTGATTCTCTGTGTTATCCCCATTCAAAGCGACCCACTGCTGTCAATTACGGTGAGATCTTCCAGCAAATCCACTCTTGTTACCTGCAGGCGTAGAAGTGAGGATGGTGCTGTGACCTTATTGGTCTATATTCAGCCTTTGGCATTTGAAAGAAGTGTCTGAGAGCTGACCAGAGTGCTGAAGTTCATCTGAGCATTGTTAGAAAACTCTGGAAGAAACCTGCTTCAGGACCATCTGTCAAAGAGCAGTGTGTAATGAAGCTGGGCTGTCAAACTTTGAACCGCTGCTCTCGCTGACCTGTCACCACTATCTCAAACTAAGATGGTGCTAAGCTGACCTCTCAGTCATCAGTCTGCTATAGACTCAACATGCTTGTTGATGGTCATTTAGGCACATTGTTACTTGGAAACCATGTGTCTAGACTGAGAGACGATCTAATTTCCATAGAGAATTAGGTCCTTTGTGGAGAGGCTTTGCTATAATGAGATGTTCTTTGCTGGATGGTAGGCATAGTTGTAAATGACAGTAATCCATCAGGGTTAAGGGCCTGTCAATTTCCCTTCGGTGTTTTTGTCATGCAGGTTCAGAAAATGTTTTATTCAAAGAGTGCAATTTTAACAGGTTCTTGTTACTGTCGAAAATATGCCATCACTGGTCTGTTTTATAACAAGGGTAGTTTAGAGTTTTTATTTTATTTAAAAGAGGCATAAACAACATTAAAATATCCCTGCAGTGACTTTTTTATTTTTTTTAATCTTATTTGGTTATATTTTATTTTGTAAAATACTTTTTTTGATTTTTGTAAGTTGCAGTCAAAAATACAAGGGTTGGTTATAAAAAGCACTTTTTGCAAAGACATTTCTCTCCCTCTCTTCTCTCAGGATACGGTCTGCCGGATGAGGTGGTGATTGAGAAGCGTAACAAGGGTGACTCTTTTGTGGAGTCAACGGGATCAAACGTCAAACTCTCAAATCTGAAGTTCATACAGCGCGACGCCATTGAAGGCATCCTATGTGAGTCTCAAAGAAAATTGGCCCGTTCCTTTTCCCCTTTTCCAGCTGTTTGTCGAAGAGTCTTGAGGGACTGCTGCTGTTGAATGGGAAGCAGCATATCCACCCGAGACCTGACGTGCATTCATTCGGTCTCTACAGCAACACAGTAAAAAGAGAGTCATCTTATTTTTTCCTTGTCATTTCATTGGTGAGTCATTCTGGCATGTCTAGCCTAGGGAGCTTTTAAATCTGTATCCCCGTGTGCAGTTACTGTACACTGAAGGTTTGCTTCCTGTGGGATTTCTGATCTGGTCAGAACAGGTTTGCTTATTATCCACTAGATATCCTGCTTGCTTCCAACACAATATGTTCCCTACTGTATTAAGGCTGGGTGATAGCTAAAACAAAAAGTCTCACACTATTCAGACTTGTATATAAAATCTATATCTTGATTTATGTATTTGGCTTTGATGGTATTGTAGCCAAATTAGATTCAAAATATTTAATGCAAGAACTAAAATCCAATAAAAAATTGTTAAAAAGCAATCAAGGCATGTTTTCTATACTGTCCTTAACTGAATGAACACAAGGAAAATTGTATTTAATTTATTTACACTAAGTTTGGGGTCAGATTTTTTTTTTTAAAAGAAAGAAATTAATACACATCACAGCAAGGAAATTAATACATTGTTATATTGTTACCACAAAATTCTTTAAATGCTGATTCAAATAAATGCTGATCTTTGACCTTTTTTATATATATAAAATGTTTTCTACAAAAATGTTGTTTTCAACATTGATGATGATAAGGAATTTTTCTTGAGCACCGAATCAGCATATTGAATCATTTCTGAAGGATCGAGTGACACTGAAGACTGGAGTAATGATGCTAAAAATTCAGCTTTGCATCACAGCAATTAATTACATTTTAAACTAAAATAAATGCTTTGTAATGATATTTATTGTACAGTATTACTTTTTGTCCTGAACTTGTGAATCAAAGTTTTGTATAAATTGAAACAAACATTTTAAACTGATTCACAGACATGAATAAAACTTACTATTCTTGCAGCTAAAGTGTAAATAAAAGATGCAATTTATGCAAAAAATGTCTTAACGCTTTAATACTCACAACTCAAGATCATGGATCTAATCTAATTGCGTCTTATAAATCATTGTGATGTTGTCAATGTTGTTTAATATTATATTGTGTATATTCAATAATAGCCCAGGACTATTTTCAATCTTTATGTGTGACCGGAAACCTTTCCTTCTCCTTGCATGTCCTGTCACCGTCCTCCAATATTTTTTCGATTTGTCACCCTTTCTTTCATCAGGTGTTCGCCAGGGGAAGCTGGAAATGGAAAATTGTGTGATGCAGTGTGAGACCACAGGTGTGATTGTGCGATCGGCGGCCCAGCTCTTCATGAACATGTGTGACCTTTACGGCTCCAAGGTAAGCTGCACTAGCACATGGTATCTCACATATATTATAAAACGACTTCTTCACTTATGAAAAGGGTATTATCATTTGAATGTTTCACTCCATCATCTATTCTTTACGATAGTTATTACAGTATGAGATACAGGTGTGAAAGCTCTCACCAGCAGCATTCTTTTGACTGATTTACCACCAACCGCTTTAATAAAGAGCCTCTTCTTCATTCAACAATATCATTATTGTTTGTTCTGATGGTCGCTGTGTGCTTGCTTCAGGGCGCCGGTGTGGAGATCTACCCTGGGAGTGTATGCAGTCTGGTGGGCAACGGCATCCATCACTGCAAGGAGGGGATCCTGATTAAGGTGAGCAAGATGGATGAGTTTCTGCTCTTCTAAACGCCTATAGATTAGCCCGTCTAGCTTCTGGTTACTGCTAATCGTTGCCCAGGCAACAGCAAGTGTCTTACCTGAGCCGACAGAGGCATACTGTCGAGCTGTCTTGGTATCGTATTAATGACCTTAGTGGATTATTGCATTTAGAAGACCTCCAGGGAAGTTAGGCCCTTTAGTGCGTTAGTGGAGTGGGACTTCACTGGCCGCCATGGGGCGTCTTTGATGGTAATGCCTCTAAGCTGTGTCACCAGAGGTCAGTATGCTCACACAGTTCAGAGGAAAGCTCAGAAAAGCAAATGAGAACCCCGCAGTTGTAGACATAAATCTTTGTGAAAAATTTTGCAGATCGGATCAGTTGAGAGTGTTTCATGAGCTGAAATATTATGTGATGGCTTTCTCAAGTCCGCGTTAGTGTTTCACCTGAGAGCAAATTAGATTCACACACAGGTAGCAGCATCCCAAAAGGATTTTTCCGTAATTAACTCTAGCGGAATAATTGGATTTTATCTACCTTCCTAAAGCTTTGTGCATTTGTGTACACACTGTGCCTGTCTTTCATTCTTCCTCACGTTGCTTAGGCCAAAAAGAGATGTGAGAGTGTGCGTGCATGTTCATTTGTGTAGGCATGCTGCGTGTTTACCACCTCCTGCTTCCCCTTTGGCAGGATTTTGCAGATGAGTTGGACGTCATGCCTAAAATCACCATGGTGAATAACGTGATCCACAACAATCAGGGCTACGCCGTTATCTTGGTGAAACCAGGTGACGCTACCGTGGAGGATCTGCCCGCAGAGCCCAATGCTGCAGGTGCCCCTCTTTTTCTCTCTGTTCCTGCCGCCTCAGTTCTTTAGCAGCAGGGCATATTCTCAAATTAACACCCAGCTAGTTTATTAAAGTGTTAGTTCACCCATAAATTAAAATTATATCTTTAATTACTCTCCGTCATGTTGTTCCACACCCGTAAGACCTTCGTTCATCTTCAGAACACAAATTAAGATGTATTTGATGAAATCCGAGAGGTAAATGACTTGTCCATAGACCGTAATTTAACCGACACTTTCAAGGTCCAGAAAGGTACTAAAGACATCGTTAAAATAGTCCAAGTGACTACAGTGGTTGAACCTTAATTTTATGAAGCAACGAGAAAACAAAACAAAAATAATGTCTTTATTCGACAATATCTTCTCTTCTGTGTCATTCTCATACGTTGTTTACATCCAGCACTTCCAGGTTCTACTTCAGAACGCTGGCTCATTATTGGCTTGTTCTTGCGTCAGCATCATACGCATACATCGTGCTGCTCACATGATCAGCTTTGGCCAATACGGAGCCGGCATTCGGACGTAATCACGGAAGCCTTCACTGTGCTTACTGCAGCAACTGAGTAAGTATAATGACGGGGAAGAGAAGAGATTGTTGAATAAAGTAGTTATTTTTGTTTTGTTTTTGTGCACAAGAAGTATTCTCGTCGCTTCATAAAATTAAGGTTGAACCACTGTAGTCACGTCGACTGTTTTAACGGTGTCTTTAGTACCTTTCTGGACCTTGAAAGTGTTGATTATATTGCTGTCTATGGACGAGTCAGATACCTCTCGGATTTCATCAAAAATATCTTCATTTGTGTTCTGAAGATGAACAAAGATCTTACGGGTGTGGAACAACATGAGGGTGAGTAATTAATGACAGAATTTTCATTTTTGGTTGAACTAACCCTTTAAGAACGGTATCTTGAAGTACCTAGCAATAACTGAAGTAGAAACACTAACATATGCTCTAGGTTTTACTCTAGGCATAAAATGAAAATGGCCTGGAAGTTTAATTTGTGTTGTTGACATGTCGAAAAGATGCTGATTCCTGCTCTGTGAAAGCAAATCCACTTTGCATGCACTTCCAAAAGATGATGACTCTGGCATGAATTGATAAGGTAACACCAATGCTATCATTACTGTTCGAGGCCTCCAGAGCTGAAATTCAGATATGGTGATGAGTGTTTTGTTTCCGACAGTGGTAGACCAATCACAACAGACTGGGCCATCTGACCAATCTGAGCAGAATAAGCTCTTGGAAAGGAGGTGTTTATCTTTTATTGCACCATTTCCAGACACAATGAGAAAAGAAGTCATGCTGTAATGTGTATTATGAGATTTTTTATTATTATTATTATAATTTTTTTTATAAATACCTTGGATGCATTTAAACCTTTTGTAGGAGACCTTCAAAACAAAAATAGGAACTTTTTTAAAATAGCATAATATTCGTTCACATTTATGCTGAATTTTGAAATAAAGTATTTCTTGTTATTTGTTAGGAAATATACGGAAATGTGCTTCAGCTTGCAAATAATACAGTACCTAAATACATTCATGTGTCCAGGGTTAGTCCACAGGCATTTTTTTTTTTCAGCTTCATGTCCTTGGTGTTTTTGAATGGGAATACTGTAACCTTGATTTTTTTTTTTTTTTTTTTTTTTNCATCTTCTTGTGCACAAATTAAATAGGCCACGACCACTCTCTCATTACTGTAAATGGTTCTATGTGTGCCTGCATAAGCCACATGCCTATATAGCTCATGAAGAAACCCGCAGGACTCAGTCCGACTATGCGAAAAGTGCTCTACTTTCTCCTGTGGTAATATCTGTGAAAATGTATTCGCTTGCATAAAATTTTTGTTAAAAATGCCCCCCTGGGGCTGTTGGAAGGCCTGTCCGTAATGACTGCCATCCCCATGGCACATTTCTTCAGCAGGATTGGCTTTTTTCTTCTCTCTCAGCCAGCTCCATTTTGAGAAATGGAAAGAACGGAAATATGCTTGACATTCAGTGAAGGGCAGCTGTGAATGCAGTGTGCTTAATTTCTAAATTATGCTCAGCAGAAGGCGTCTCGGCTTCAAAATGCAAGTAGAACCTACTTCTCTGGTTCCTTTATGTTTCCTCCTCTAACCGTCTTCCTTGGTCGAATGTACACATTGTCATAGCGAATTTCTGTGCTGTTTTGTTTAAATGGCACTCCTTTTTATGTTAGCGAGGTATTTTTAAACTGGCTTTCCTAAAGATGCTTTCTCTTTTGCTCCTAGAGTATAGGAAATTAAATTCTCTCTGTCTAGTAGTATTACAGTGAAATTGTTCCTTGCATCACTTGATTTTCCAGGAACAGCAGGGTTTAGTTTTAGTGCAAAAGCCTTCCATTTAGGGGAGAGTCATAGATGTTTCAAACACATCCTTTTATTGAACCCTATCATTTTCAGGCTGACTATAACCTTTCATATTACTCTCTGCTGTAAGGATGGAATGAGAGCATGTTGTGTTGATGCATCAGTCTGCGCTGCCTGCTTTTTGTTCAGGAATTAAAGGAATAATTTGCCCAAAAAGGAATATTCTATCATTTGTTCTCACTCATGTTGTTTCAAACCTGTACATGCTTAATTTTCTTTTAGGTTTGAGGTTTTAGAGTAAAAATGCTATCACCAAAAGAATTTGAAACCAAATCTATTCTGTAGCCTGTCTCTTCTGTTTTGTCAGATGAGAAAGAGGAAGAATCTGAGGACACGGGAGTAAAACCAGAGGCTGATATGGATGAGGATGATGATGACAATGATGGTGATGATGTGCCCATCATTGTTGTGGAGGAAGACTGCCCAGCCATCAAACATAACCGCTCCGTCCCTCCAGACTTCACTGAGGGAAATGATGCCATCAAGCAAGAGTTGGTTGCCACGTCAGCCAAGAAACATAGGCTTCAGAAGAGCCGGATGAAAGCACTAGGGGCCATGCGGGCTGATGAGAATCTACTCTCACAGGAAATGTTCATTTCCATTCATGGAAATCAATTCAAGCACAATGGAAAAGGCAGCTTTGGTACCTTCCTGTACTGAAGGCTTCTCTACAGCAGGCATGCACAGACACACTTTACTGTTTAACTATTTATTCTGTACTTCTTCAATTTTGCAACAAGTTTACTTTAAGCTTTTCATTAATTTCATTGTGTGAGTGAAATGCAAAATGAATTAAACACGTGCTAAAATGTGTAGTTTTTTAAAAATGTCTCTTTTTAACCTTTGCCTTTTTGGATTTAATTTTTGTTTATCAAAGTTTTTAAACACTGAAACACGTGTACATATTATAACACAAAAAGAGCAGCACCTTGGAAATGTTCTGTTCCCAAGATCTCATGTTTTAGAACAAACGTGTTCACAGAAAAAATAATTTAGTGTTTTTTTTTTTTCTTGAGAGTTCTCACAGTTCATGTTTTGTCCACACTTTAGTTTAATGGTTACTATTGTTACTAATAAGCTCTAAAAAGCATTTGGTCTCTGAAAAATAAAGGAAAAAAGCAGTATTTTCTTTCTTAATTCTCAATATTTTGTAGAAATAAAGTTTTATTGTTCCAAATGGCAAACATCTGCTTTATGTAGTCTACTTTATATAAAAAAGCATATAAGTGTAAGAGTTACTGGTTTTGCTGGTGTATAGCGGTTCCTTTTGTGAGTCTCAATTTATTTCCCATTAATTAAAAAAAAAAAAACTTTTAATTCTCAGAAAATTAAAGGTAAACCTTATTACAATGGTGACCATTTGTTTAATTGGATATGTTTTTTTTTTAGTCTAAAGAGCTACAGTTTGACCTGCATTAGCCAAACTTGTTCCTCAAACCAGCAGTGATGCTAATTAATTTTAAATGAGAAAATAAATGAACCACAAAAAAAAAAAACAGATCTTTTAAGGGCATTAATGTGAAATCTAACAATACAAATGAATTGAAGACAATGAGATGGAGAACAATTAGTTATCCATCCTTATACCTTCTTCTAGCGCCATGTCAAATGTAGTTTTACACCGAATTCATTTATGAATCAGCTTTAAACTGCAACTCACAAGCGTGTGTTGGAAGGCCTATTCTCTTTTTAAGGAGACTTCTGAGAAAGAATTCTCTTCCTGTTTATTACACATTCATAACTTTTTCTTAGTTTCACAAGATGTCTGTTTGTTGTATAGGTCAAAGTCTTTGAGTGAAATCGATGATAAATATATACCTCTTTTTTTGAAGAGGGAAAAAGGACCTGGGGGTTATTGATTTCTTTTTTTCCTTTTACTGGGTCTTCTGGCATATTTTAGATGCAATAGAAATGGAGGGGAAAAGAAGTGACAGGCTTCTTTTGTAGCGATTGTTTTATCTTCAAATGAGATGTCAGTCTGGACAGACTAAAGCAAGAGCTTGCAGCCATTGAGGACTCAAGAAAGTATCCCATTTTGAAGCTGTGTCCTTCAGACCAGCGAGCGGTCTGGGGAACAATGGCAGCATCCATTGTTCGGGGTAAGGGCGACTGTCAAAGCCACTGAATGTGCAGTAAGTTTGAGCGTCCCCTATGACTGTAAACCACCACACTCTCCTTGTTTTTCTCCCTGGTCTTCTGCCTCAATGCTAAGGTGACCTACAATATCTACCAGTTGCTCATTAATTTATGACAATGAGCATTTCACCTTCCAGAGTTTGTGATGCTACATTTGAATACTAGAGTAACAAGCTGCTCGTGTAGACTTTAAATAAAAGATAGTGGTGAATACAGTCTTGTTAATTAGCAGTGCAGTCTGTTAATTAAATGTCAAGGAGTATCGTCCTTCTCTTGAGGTTGGAGTTTTCTAGGTTACACTCTTGTTTAAAAACTCAGGACTGTTGAGAGAAGCTGTGTTATATAAAGTTTTGATAGAAATAAAGGTTTGTTGAACTTATTTATGATCTTAAGTATTGAACAGGGGCTAGAGAGATATAAGAAGTGTAGATATGAGTGACAGATTTGAAAAAAGTCCGAAAAAAAAATCTGTCAGATGGTTATTGGCCCTTTGTGTCCTTTCTTGACATAAATTGTAATTTGTCTGAAAAATGAATAGTCTCTCTCTTATGAAGCAGGCTATTTGTAAGTAGCACAACTTAACTCTTTTTTGACTTTCTCAGTTTGTGTAAATCTACTTAGAGTTCAGAAAATTTCTTTTGTTTTTAAAAGAGTTTGATTTACACTTAGCTACAGACTCTCCTCAAAACAAAACTTCTTCAATTCTTCATCTTCAATTCCCATGCTATAGCCTATGCAAAGTTCACTGCAATAGGATGGAGAGTGGCATCAGCAATGATAAGATCATCTCACTACTTTAATGAAGATGATTATGTGTTGAGCATCTACGACTTTTTCTGCAGTTTGCACGTCGGCTTGCTGAAGAGCTATTTAGTTAGGGTACGTTTACACGACAACAACGATATGCTTAAAACTGAGAAGTTTCTCCTTTGAGTTTTCCGCGTACAGACGACACCATTTTCAAAAAGACCTCCATTCATACGAATCCGTGAAAATGACTAAAAACGCTGTATTCTGCTGTCAGGCCATTAGATGGCGATGAAACACTATAGACTGAACATGTAATGCGCATGTGTCATCGTTTTCACAGATTCGCGTTTTTGTTTACACAGAGACCATTTTCAAAAACTTGCACTTTGAAACCCGTTTTCAAAAGTTTGCATTTTCAGACCACCAAAACTCCGTTGTCGTGTAAATGAATGGCCAAAACTCATAAAAAGTTTTCTGGTTTTAGTTGAAAACAGTGTCGTGTAAACGGCATCTGTGGCAATGCGTGTTGCAGTAGCGCTGTTATGTTATGGGTATAATGTCATATAGCCTATTACACGTTTTGTTTTTTGAACATTTTGGGAGGAGTAAAATTTACATATGTGGTTTCAACAACCAGATGCACACTCGTCCAGTTTGGTTTGGAATGTGTCTCAAGCAACCTTCTGAAATGGAGTGATCGGATTTAATTCTCCCAAGCGTTTCAGAGGGCATTTATACCTTGTCTTTTCACTGATAGCTATCTGATCAGAGAAGCTAACAAGTATTATTAAAGTGAGAATTTAAATAAAGACCTCCCTGCTTAACTAGTATAGCAGAAAAAAAAAACCTTTTAAACATCATACATACTGTAGTATAAGTGCATAGTATAGTAAATCTTTTGAGACCCGACTTTCAACATATTACTTCACATACTGTAATAGAAGGGTAGTGTGCATATTTGGGCACAAGGACTGCATTCGAAAGCTTAGGCAGCTGACTTGTTGCCTCGCAATGACTGCGCAGGCAGCGTTTGTGCATACCGGTATTCCGTAACGGATTTCGGACAAACTTCTGTCACTGTGGTAGCATAACGCTTTAATGATCTACAACAAAATAGAGAAAGCTTTGGTGGCAACTAAGCAAATATTTAATTAGGCCTACTACAATAATTTCTCACTAGAAATGACATCAAAAGTGGGAAAAGTATAGGTCAAAAATGTACATTTACACACAAACTGACCACCAACCCCAGTTTTCAGATGCCATATTTATTTTTTTAGCGGAACTGTCACAGAATGGAACATATATGATTGTGAGATATCAAACACAGCAAAGGATACATCTATGCTGCCTTCAAAAATTCATCAGATTAAGATATCTCAGTAGACAGGATGTGACACGATCATTGGATTTGGACATGCCTTGTTGCCTTTCTACCTCTGTATGCTGCCTGCAGAGGCAGCATTTTTCAGCTTTCGGGTGCAGCCAGGGTGTGTGGGCACTGCAAGCAACAGATTAAGGCTGTTTACACTGGTCAAAGCAAACGTTTCAAATCCATTTGTCCTGTTGTTGGATATGGCACAAGCATGTTTAATATGCCTGAAATAAAATGGGGCATCAGTTCCTCATGTAACGTGTGGTGCGATCAGCTTTGAGCTCTGAGAGAACCTCACAGATGGTGGCCCATTATCTCCAGGCCAAAGTGGATGAGTAGTTTGAGTCCTCTATGGACTCCTTCATTTAAATCTCCATATTGGCTCAAGCATCCAGTCAGCAGACTGTTATTGCCAAATCTGTAAAGGAGCCACTCAAGATGAGTGACTTCACTCCATTATGAGTCAGAGTTCAAGACAAAGCAAAAACACCATTGAAGGTCTTAAAGAAGAAAACCTTTCTCCGTCACCCTAATCCGCCAGACATCCACGGTACAAATCTGAATATAATACATTTTCAGCTAATGTGAACAGAAAGAGAATACCAAATTGATGGCTTCATGAGAATCTCAAGCTGCTCTTCTCATGCCCTCCATCACCGCTTGCTCTCTATTATTAGATCACGGGGGTCAGGTGTAAGGTGTCGAGGCTGAGCTTGTTGCACGCGTTCGGATCAATGAAGTCTGCGCACACTTTGAGGATCACTTTGCCAGAGTTTCAGAGCTTTAATGACTGCAATATCTCACACCATCTGTCACTCTGGGCGGGACGAGGCAGGAGGTCCTATTCTGTTGTTCAGGATTAAAGGCTGTAATTGTCAGCTCATATTCTGTTTCCTGCCAGTGTGTTTTGGATGCAATCGACATGCACACCCCCTCAACACCACCTCCCTGACCATTCTCTCCACCAGCCCTTTCTTCATCATCTTTATGGAGGGACAGCAGCCGGGGATGGTGGAAAAATGTGTATACTTCCATTACTGCTCACGCTGTGAGTTCAATGAGTTTGGCTCTCGAATCTACAGTACCCATCCTGCCACAAATTACTATTTTTTCCCCCCTTCAAAGGCTGTCTGGAGTGCTATAAAGTTCTCAGTTTCTTTTTTCTGTTTTTGAATTAGACAACTATGTCTGTCTATCAAATTCTGGGTCCTAATATTTGGTAATGAAGACTTGTATAACTTATCTTTTACAGATTTTCTGTCAAGTCAATGTCAGGTGAAAATTTGACAAGAATATTGAAGGGCTCCTGAGAGAATCCGATGCCTGTGCTCACACATTTGTAATTGAAGCTGTGATTTTTGTGAGAGGTGCTGCAAATGTGATCTAATAACTTAATGTTTGAAAGAAAATGTGAGTTAGGAGACCAGGCCTGGTTAAAGAACCCCCCAAAGTTGTGATTTAAGAAGTAAAAACATGACTGCATACAAAGATACAAAGATACAAAGATTCACAGATCTCTGTATCCAGGCATTTTTTTTTACTTGCTAACCAATGTTGCACTCACATTGTTCAGTGTTTCAAAAAGATGTTTGACTTAAAGGTCAAATAATTAATCAATTCTGCATAGGAATACAAGAAGAATCTTGCGTAACAGGTGAGGATCTTTTTATTGTATTTTGGATGTTGTAGACCTAACCAAACCAAATCACTTGTCCTTTATCTTCATTCATCTCATAGTTTTAAGAAATTTCATTTCTTTCATTCTCATCTCTGCCTAGTCGTCTGTCTGAAAAACCCAATATGATTTTTGACATATCAAATAGCAGAAATCGATGTTATATCTCATGCTCTTTGAAGATCTGGCTTCACTGTTGCACCATTTTTACCAGTTTTATTCTGTAGCCCCTATTTGTTTTGCAAGAATTCTGGAGTTAAAACACACTGTGCAGATTCATTTCATGTAATAATGGTCTTAGTTTTTGTCTAGCCTCTTTTTATGTAATGGTGCCACAAAACTAATTTGGTGCCTTTAACTCGTCTAGGACGTTGACTAGTACAAGAAGATACATTTTGCCAAACCGTCCAAGATATATGGCAGTGTATAAGACCAAGATTGCTTGGTCTTATGAGATGCTTTACCAAGATTAATTCATACTCTTTCATGATTGCAGAATTTAAGCTTTTTAAAAATTGACAGCCTTTGCCTGAGACGTGTATATGAGAAGTAATGATTCCTCTTTTACTAAATGTTTGCCTGCATAGAAAAAGGTCAGCACAGACCTAAATGCCATAGACATGAGTACTGAAAGGTAGTATTCCATGTAGTATTATTTGTGGCAATCAGGGCTGGCCCATTTTATTGGTTATCATCCAGGGCTCCCAACATTCAGGCGACCTGGTCTATTTACTTTTATTCAGCCTCTTGACCTTTTCCTCACAGCTATATCAATGACTATCAGTGAAAGGAAGCAATGGCAGACGATTCAACATCAGAATCAGAATGCACTTTATTCACCAAATGTGCACAAGCACACAAAACATTTGGTATGGTTTTCATACCAAGAAACGAAATCAAGAAAAAAGACATTTATGGACTGTAGCAAGGTTTAAAGTTAAGGGAAGAAGAGGCGGAACCGGCAAACGTTCAACGTAAACTTTAATCCCAAAATAAACAAACAAAAAATGAAGGTAAAACGGCAGCCCCTCACAGACGACTGCCGCATATAAACATAATAAAAACATAAAGTCCAGGCCTGGTACTCTCTCGTCTTGCACTGTCGTCACTCCTCCTTTTATCATTCTGGAGCTCCTCCGTGAGATCAGTGTGGCACGCAGGTGACGCTCATTAGCTCTCGCGCCACCTGCCTCGCTCCGTTCCCGCGGCTCTCGGCCTCGCCTTGCTTGCCACATGGACATTTACATATATAGTATATTTATTCCACAATCTGTTTTTTTACATAGGTGAGTCTGGAAGCTGTTAAGAGTAGGAGGTGGAGAACCTGTATTAATATTATGCTTAATATTATTAGGAAGGTAATCAAAATACATTTGCTGTAGCTGATATTAAAGTGTGCATGATGTGACCTTTAGGGTTTACAATAATTTAAAAATATATTTTGCTTAACTTGTTTGTTCTGCATGCTGTGTTTTCTTTAGAGGTGATATCAAATTCAACTGAATGGCTCAGACACATTTCACACATAACCCACAATAGTAGTGACAACCAGTGAAAACATCAGTTGAATATATAGTGACAGCAAATATAATAACAGCATGAATGAAAGAAGCAAACTGTGAAACAACAATGGTAACACAGCAATCTGTATAATTTTTTAATTCTTCACCTTGTTAAAAAATGCTCAGTGTTCACATTCAACAGAAATGCAGAAAAAAAGAAAACACTTACTTTGTGGTTATTTTAGTCTTTGCTGTTGTTATTTTCAATGGTACTTTAATGCCACTTTTGCATGGAAGAAAAACAACTTGTCTAAACTTTTCTCAAGAATAATACAAGGGAAAAATGTAAAAGCTTTCAATGTAGAGATGTTAGGAGGTCACACAGTGTTTAAAATATGAGCAATTAACCTTTCTGCAAAGACCTGCTCTTTAAAAGGTTTTTTATATAGTTCAGACTCATTTTGTCATTTTAGATTTAACTGTGTATTTTGTTTACTTGCACAAAATTGGTTTTCATTGAGGCCTTTATTCTCTTTTTCTGCATTTTCCTCAATTATTGTTTGTTTACATTGAATGTGTTACGCTGAATAAACTTTTATGCACAGTTATGTAGAGTTATCTACCAGTGGGACCCATTTTCATGATCTCGCCTAGGGTCCTACATACCCCTGGACCAGCCCTGGTGGCAATTATAGTAAAACATTTGCTTTACCACCAAAAAGGACATTGAATATCTCTAGGCCTGCAGAGCTGCTGATAAAAATCCAAGTTTGCTGGGTTGGTGTTTGTGTGTTTGGACTTTGTCCACAAATCATGCCGTGCGGGGAAGCTGAAAGCCATGGGACTCTTATTATGTGCAACTTATTGCAGGCCTCTTTTATTGCAAGTGGTATTCAGTAATATTATACAATAACCTCAGGGCTGTATTCCTTTTTCACAGTGTTATTGCATTACTGTTATTTAATCTTCTTTAATCAATCTAAAACAACATGTAAACAGATAAACTCTTAACACTCTTTAATGGTAAAGTTTCTTAGTTTCTATTTCTTGATAGCTATTCTTTTAAACCCTCTAGCTAATGTTTTTTTTTTCTACAAATTGCCCTCAAGCAAGGACCATTGTGGCACAAACACTTTATTCCAGGCTTTTTCGTTTCTGATTGTTGCAGATTGTCTCCTGGCAGGGTTTTCTGTTCCCACTGATATTTTCCTCCATTTGCCCTCATTAAGGTGTCAACACCCTGAGTCCTTTACCATATGCTGGATCTAGACTCAAAGGCCTGAGGTGGACGACAGCCACAGTCCCTTTCTGAGGTCAGAAAAAAACATCACCTTCTGTTTGGATATGCTCTCAGACACAACAGTGAAATGTGAGCCTTAAAGGAACACTCCACTTTTTTTGAAAATAGGCTCATTTCCCAACTCCCCTAGAGTTAAACAGTTGAGTTTTACCGTTTTCGAATCCAGCCGATCTCTGGGTCGCAATGATAATACGCAGCGGCCGTGACCCCCTGCTTGCACAGGGAGCGTGCCTTGCAACCATGGAGACATTTGTGAGAGGCGCTGCATAATATCATTGCACCTGCTGCACCCATGGTACGGCAGAAAAGTTCCTTCATTATTACGCCGGAATCAGAGTATAGTTCCTAGCCATATCGGCCTAGAAAATCACAACTTTTCATTTTCCGTAGGTCTTAGTACACGATGTGACTACAGAAGAGTCAAGTTTTAAATAGGTAAAATATCGAAACTCTTTGGTCATTTTTTTGTGCGAGATGCTATTGGTCTCATCAGATTCAATGAACTATGCTAAGCTATGCTAAAAGTGGTACCCAGAGATCGGCTGGATTCGAAAACGGTAAAACTCAACTGTTTAACTCTAGGGGAGTTGGAGAATGAGCCTATTTTCAAAAAAAAAGTGGAGTGTTCCTTTAAGAGGAATTAAAAAATGCTACCAACATGAGTACAACTTCTTGGTTTTTAACTTCTGTGCGCTCAACCTTTTGTTCCATTCTGACACATTTTGTGCTACTTAAAAGTAAGGCACACAGAGCATATCTGTGAAAGCAGAGCATATTTATTTTGGTACACATATTAAAAGCAGAGTGGTGCTGCATAGCAGGTCCAAGTAGAGTTTCAGCACTGAGCCAGAGTGCACTGAACACAGCAGAAAATATGGTGAAAAAAGCACTATAAATCTATTTATCAACCTACTCTTTTGCAAATTAGGCTTATTATTATGAAGTAACAGAAAATAGTGAAGAGTGAATTACTTATCCATTTTTTTAAAGAGGACAGCAGCTTGATGCAAATTCAACATGCTCACAGGCATGGAAACACTTTCTAATCAAGCCATTTACTTTGGGGTTTGATGTTACGTTCTGTCTAGATTAATTACCATGTGGATGTTTGCTACTGTCCAAACATTTGGGGTCAGTAAGAAAAAAAAAAAAACTTTTATCCAGCAAGGATGCATTCAGTTGATCAAAAGTGACACTTACAGACATTTATAATGTTCCAAAATATTTATATTTTAAAGAAATGCTGTTCTTTTGAACTTAATGAAATATATATATCTGAAATATTTAAAGGTACAGTATGTAAGAATTCTGTCCGCTAGAGGTCGCTAGAGGCCAAAACAAAGGCGTAGCTTGATGACGCCAAGTTTGAGCGCGGAATCTTGGGACATGTGGTCTTCACCTCAACGGACGGTGCAAAAGAATAGGGATAGGACTCGGGAAGAAATCATGTTCATGGATGCAAATTAACATTATTGTAGTATGAAGCAGAGCAGGACTGAGTGTTGTGGGAGCTGAATGAGGCCGCTGGAGCTATTGCGCAACACATGCCTCACGAGCAACGGAACTTTTATTATGCCACAGTCGCCGGCGCCGTTTCCGCTTTTCCGGTCATGAGTATGAGGTTACACAGCTCTGTTTATAACGCTACTCTGTGCGTTCGTTCGGTGGCTGCTGCAAAACACTTATTTCACATTGCAGTGCTAGATCGATTTTAGAATATCATATTAAATGCTGGCTGGCTTGTGTTGATAAATAGCATGCAATTAATTTTAAAACATGTTGTATGATGAAGAAAATACTGTATTACTGTTACTAAAAATAAAGCAGCATGGTAAAGCATGGTACTCGCAAAAAATCAAGAAAATTAGATTTAAACAATGAGACTAAATGTGTTGAGCTATATAACAATATTTAGTTTTCTGTCTATAAATGTATCAAAACAGTTGTTCCCTTGTCTATTAAAACGTGTAATATTTTAAAGCGTCTTTGGTGTTTCCACGGTTTCTACAAAATAAAACCGGAAACCGAGGATAATGCGGGTATGACGCAATTGACAGGCGACTCCTCACACGTCCTGGAGCTTTGGTTAAAATTGCACTTTTCTCACAATTTACAAATAGTTGGAAACATTTGGGATATTGTAAGTAAGTACACAAGTGAACAAAATATATAACACTGGCCTAGTGGTTTTTGGATATTTTACTGCAAAATTCTTACTTATTGCACCTCTAACAATATTACTGTTTTATTGTATGTAGTATAAAAGCGTTCTCTTCTTCATGTAAATTAGGGTGTGTTTACATGGCACAGTTTCCAACTAAAAACGGAAAAAGTTATGCATTTTGGACGTTCATTTACACATAAATCTTTTTCTTTTTTAGTGCATCGTTGTCATGCAAACATACCTTTACATTTCACTGTTATCAAGTTTTGTAATAATTGCCTATTGGTTTACTCCAAAAAATATATTTTATTATTTCTGGCCATGATTATAGATATATATGTGTGAATATACAGAGATTTTCTATACAGAGGTGTTTAGTTACACAGTAGAAGTCCTGTCAATGTGCTGTTATAGTAATGCTGTTCCTTCAATTATCCACTGCTTAAGTGTATGGTGTAAAACAGGCCTAAGTCCGGAAGACTTCTTGTACCAGAGACATTTCTGTTGCTGTTCTAGTTGTGTATGTGTGCACTCCATTTATTTATTTATTTATTTATTTTTTAAGGCTGAGTATCTGTTATTGTCAGTGCAGACAGGCTGACCATGAAAAATCCCTCAGTGTCTTATTAATGTTGACTTTTACCTGGATGTTTGTTTGCTGGGCATAGAACAGTGTGGCATCACAGCCAACTCAGCCAATTGCTGTGTAGTAGTGCTCTACAGAGTGTCCAGAATGAAAAGGGAAGCATGTAGGACTAATGCAAGCAGCAACATATAACATTCAGTTGGCCAGTTTTTTTTTCCTGAAAGAAAGTAAACATAATATTCTAGAAAATCTAGTAGTCTATTTTATGAACTCCCAGGGGTCCATCTAAAATAGCCAGGCCAGGAAAAGACTGAATTGTGAACAAATTACTCACCAAAAACCAAGGCCAGGTGATATAGAGCCAAATCAACAACAATGATACACTTTATAATTGATGTATCGTTTTGAGTTGGAGTCTTTTACTGATGCTCTAGTTCAGTTTAGTTTAGTTTAGTTTAGATTAGTTTAGTTTGGTTTTATTGTCTCCCTAAGGGGAAACTAATTTTGCAGCAGTAAGTCACAATACATACAGAAAATACATATACAGACAATGCAACAGTAATAATACACATCGTACAAATTATTCCTTAATTCCTTTAAAAAAAAAAAAACATTGACAATTTGCCTAGGAAGAATTCATTAAACCTGTAGCCACTGAAACAAAAAAAAAAACCTTAAAAAAACATTTTGTTCTTCCACAAGGCACTCTGAAACGACGCCCTGAATGGAACAACTGAAATTCTTTATGTAATGGATGATCCGAAGTCCTTAAAATTGAGTGTGCCTTGTTTAAAACCTGTCTATGATAAATATCAATGGGCTGAATTTGACTCACCCCAATAACTTTCCCTGTTACTTTAACTATTCCACTTGCCTCTTGTAGCCCCAGTAAATCCAGGGCAGGCTTGGTTCTTCTTTCAGAGCCTATTAACACTGGGTGGTCTAACCCAAGTTTACTCTGTTCTTACCTCGGGGCAGTGTACTGTGAGTGGGAAGAACACAGCTCTGAGACTTTGAAAAGGAGACTTGCAGTGAAATAGACTCAGAAGTCTTGAGTCTCAGTGCTTTTGATATTTTGACCATTCTTTCATTCAAAGTTTTTGTTGCTCTTTTGTTGCACTAAACTTGTGATTATATATCATCCAAGTATACATAATAGTAATAAACTCTTCTCTATGTAGTGATGATAGGCATACTCTAACAAGCTCAGAGACATTTAGAATGTGTTGAAGTGTTTAATAGACCATGTCTTGGTGCCCTGGATATTGATATTTTGTTAATAAAAACTCCACCATATTCCACCAAAGGTGAATTGGACTCCTAATGAATTTATGATGCTAACTGCAAATTCTAAACTATCAGCCATTTCAGCTGAAAGATGAAAGGGTTAGTTCACCCAAAAATTTAATTTCTGTCATTTATTACTCACCCTCATGTTGTTTCAAACCCGTAATATATTCGTTCATCTTCAGAACCCAAAGTAAGATTTTTTTAGATGAAATCTGAGAGCTTTCTGCCCCTCCATTTGACAACCTGGACAATTACCTCTTTCAAGCCCCAGAAAGGACATCATTAAAGTAATCCATGTGACTTCAGTGGCTTACCCTTAATTTNAGGTTAACAGGCACAGAGAAACAACACAACTTGCAATAACGGTGAACGGACAAAGACTGAGTGAACAGGGGGAAACTAAATAGCAAACATAACAAGGTTGATTAATGAGACACAGGTGATACAAATGAACTAATGATGGCGGGAAACAGAACATGTGATCATAAAACACAAACAGAAAGTCCATGAACTGAAACTGAAACTAAACAGACTGTGACATTTGGACAATTACCTCTTTCAAGCCCCAGAAAGGACATCAAAGTAATCCATGTGACTTCAGTGGCTTACCCTTAATTTTTGTTGCTAGAAAATGGTAGTTGCATAAACTGTCAATGGAGGGACAGAAATCTCTCAGAAATACTAATTTGTCTTCCAAAGATAAACGAAAGTCTTACGGGTTTGGAACGACATGAGGGTGAGTAATTAATGACAGAATTTTCCTTTTTGGGCGAACTAACCCCTCCCCAAAATTCATCTGAGACTGCTGGCCTGGCGCTGGTCTCCTCACATTGTGACACTTATTTTTCTATTGTGGTATGAATAATAAAACAAACACTTAAACTGCAAGCTACACATATTATAGAAATAAATGAAAACATGTTAGTAAATGTAAACTTAAGATAAATGCTTTAGATAATGTTTTGAGGAACTGATATCTTTACATTAATTTGAGATTGATCTGAGAGACGTGATTCATCTGTTTGAATGTTGAATATGAGTCCACACTTATAACACATATTTAAACATGCCTCACAACAGTAAACATTTTTTTAGAGGTGTATGTTTGACTTATTTAATCTGACACTAACAGTAAGTGATTTAGTCAGTTGCCCTTTTTGACACTTGTGTTGCTGTTTCATCAAACTCTAATTTCAGTGATGATTCAAGTTGGACTTTTCTGTAAAAACCACACAAGATACATTTCAGTAGGGCTGTTCGATTCTGATTCCTGGTTCTGGAATCAATGCACTCGATTCCTCACTGTTGTGATTCTTTTTCAATTTCTTTTTTTCCTTTTCTGTCAATCAGATGCACGTGAAAGTTGTGTTCATTACTATAGCAACAGTAGGCTTTTGGCGCTATTTCTTTCTGAATGATCATTGGCTGGTAGAAAAAAGGAAAAGAAAAATAAGGTAGTCAAATATCCTTATTTAAAACTTCATAAAGTAAAATAACGAGCTTCCGGTGCGACATATGCATTCGACTTCGATTAAACCATATGCATTCGACTAAAAAGCGTTAACTTCCGCGACGTAGCACACAATACACGCGGAAGTTAAGGCTAACGGCCTTTATTAACCCCCTGGAGCCACGTGGAGTACATTTTATGATCGATGGATATGCTTTTTTGGGCTTCAAAGTCTCATTTTCAAACTTCATATAAATGGAGGACTCAAATGCAGTGAACAAACGTGAAAAGTTTATTAGGAAAACTTGAGGAAAAAACGTGAACAATATGTGACAGTGAAGATGAAGAAGCTCTGTATGGTGGCTTCCATGTTCTCCGCACATCATGAGCGGACACACAGACTGAGGAGACCACCGAGGGGAAACGCAAGCTGGACTACCAAGAGATGACGAGCCCCAGTCCAGCAAGTGATGATGTCCTGCTACAAACTCCTTGTCTTGGGGTCCTGAGCACAATAGCAATCAAACAGGTAAGTCACAAGAGCAAAAAACACAAGATAGAGAGCACAAACAAAAACACATCCACGTGACACAGCATAGTGATCAACTGACAACAACAGGGAGACACAGCTGGGAGTAAATAGGGTAAGAGGAACGAGCGTCAGGTTTGGGAGATCAGCTTATGATGGTGCGCACAGTGCTACCAGGCAACGCTGATTGCTCAAATCAAGAGCTGCAGAAAATGACAGGACACTTACAAACAACAGAGACGAACCGGTGACACACCCTGACCCATGACACTCATCCTCCATTCACTCCCATTATAAAGCTTGAAGAGCCATTATATTTTTTAATATAACTCCGATTGTGTTTGGCTGAAAGAAGAAAGTCATATACACCTAGGATGGCTTGAGGATGAGTACATTATGGGGTAATTTTTATTTTTGGGTGAACTCTCCCTTTAAGGTCTGGGTAGATTAGATGTAAGCAACTTTAAGCACATAACCAATGTGTTGGATGCAGGAGAAATGGGCAGAAATAAAGATCTGTGCAGCTTTGACAAGGGCCAAATTGTTATGGCTATGGCAAATTGTCTCATCTGAAGGATGCTATGGGCAACCAATCTTGGGCTACAACTGCTGGAGTGTATGTATATATATTCCAGTTGAATCATGTTGCAGCCAAGAGCCAATGAAATGGCAGGATGACAAGCCAGGTGGTGGCTCAACCAGTCCTTGGGTGCTATTTTTTCTAAGTTAAACTCTGGGGGCAGCATCAAGTTCCTGTCATGGCCATTGCAGAGCTTCCCGTCATTTTAATTACATTATTTTCTTTTTTCCCCTCCTCATTTCTCCATGTCTGCAATTTGTAACAACAACAGAAATCAGATTATTATTTAAATACATTACACATAAAGTAAAAAAGAAAGGAAATTTAAGAGCACAAGTAAAGAAAATTCAGAAGTTGCAAACATAGAGCACTGGAATTTGTCATCTGACTATATGACACTTGCAGCACATATCAAAAGGTAGTGTAATTTAAGCTAGTGTCAAAATCTTCAAAATATAATTAATAGCTTAACTAGGCTACTATAGGCCGCAAAATTTGCAGTGAGATCAACAGTTTGTTATTTATTGGTGTCGATTTAAGTTGTGTACAGACAAGAATGGTGTTATATCGGCAAGTTCTTTTTGGTGAGTCAAAAGCATAGCACAACCAGTGTAGCCCACTTCACAAACAAATGGACAGTTTTTACATTATATATATATATATATACACACTATATTGCCAAAAGGATTGGGACACCCCTCCAAATCATTGAATTCAGGTGTTCCAATCACTTCCATGGCCACAGGTGTAGAAAATCAAGCACCTAGACATGCAGACTGCTTCTACAAACATTTGTGAAAGAATGGGTCACTCTCAGGAGCTCAGTGAATTCAAGCGTGGTACCGTGATAGGTTGCCACCTGTGCAATAAGTCCATTCGTGAAATTCTATCGCTACTAAATATTCCACAGTCAACTGTTAGTGGTATCATAACAAAGTGGAAGCAACTGGGAACAACAGCAACTCAGCTACGAAGGGGTAGGCCACATAAAATCACAGAGTGGGGTCAGTGCATGCTGAGGCTCACAGTGCGCAGAAGTCACCAACTTTCTGCAGAGTCAATAGCTATAGACCTCCAAACTTCGTATGGCCTTCAGATTAGCTCAAGAACAGTGCGTAAAGAGCTTCATGGAATGGATTTCCATGGCCGAGCAGCTGCATCCAAGCCTTACATCCCCAAGTGCAATGCAAAGCGTTGGATGCAGTGTTGTAAAGCACGCCACCACTGGACTCTAAAGCAGTGGAGACGTGTTCTCTGGAGTGACGAATCATGCTTCTCTGTCTGGCAATCCGATGGACGAGTCTGGGCTTGGAGGTTGCCAGGAGAACGGTACTTGCCTGACTGCATTGTGCCAAATGTAAAGTTTGATGGAGGGCTGATTATGGTGTGGGGTTGTTTTTCAGGGGTTGGGCTTGGCCCCTTAGTTCCAGTGAAAGGAACTCTTAATGCTTCAGCATACCAAGACATTTTGGACAATTTCATGCTCCCAACTTTGTGGAAACAGTTTGGGAATGTCCCCTTCCTGTTCCAACATGACTGTGCACCAGTGCACAAAGCAAGGTCCATAAAGACATGGATGAGCGAGTTTGGTGTGGAGGAACTTGACTGTCCTGCACAGAGTCCTGACCTCAACCCGATAGAACACCTTTGGGATGAATTAGAGCGGAGACTGTGAGCCAGGCCTTCTCGCCAACATCACTGCCTGACCTCACAAATGCGCTTCTAGAAGAAAGGTTAAAAATTCCCATAAACACACTCCTAAACCTTGTGGAAAGCCTTCCCAGAAGAGTTGAAGTTGTTATAGCTGCAAAGGGTGGGCTTACTCCATATTAAACCCTACGGATTAAGAATGGAATGTCATTAAAGTTCATGTGCACATAAAGGCAGGCGTCCCAAAACTTTTAGCAATATAGTGTGTATATATATATATATATATATATACACTGCCTCGGCCCAAAAAATGGATGTTTGGATTTTAATAGGTAAATACTTAAGAACCTATAAATGGATCATTATTACAGTGATTATGTTTCTAGCATGTTTTATGTTTGGCAACGGTTCTTTTAACCCTAACAGATGGAGTGTGTAGCTTTTAATTTCTTAAACAACAAATGGACACATACAAATGGAATATGTATCCTGTAATCCTGGAATATGGCCACGATACATATTCCAACATGGTTGTTTAAGAAATTAAAAGCTACACACTCCATCTGTTAGGGTTAAAAGAACCGTTGCCAAACATAAAACATGCTAGAAACATAATAATCACTGTAATAATGATCCATTCATAGGTTCTTAAGTATTTACCTACTAAAAGCCAAACAGCGACCTTTTCTTTTGGCTGGGCAGTATACATCACTCTTTATTTTTCTCTCTCCTTATCTTGCCCTGTCTCTTCCCCTCCTAAAGCTGAGCTTTGACTGATAGTCTTTTCATTTTCATCTGTGTCAGTGAAGAAAGTAAATATAGGGGTCAACTGATATTTGTTTTATGAATCATTTTCTTAGAAGTTCATTTACTTAAGGCTACCTAGAAAGCTAGGTGTGCACATTTGTTACTAATCTTATGGCTAATATGATGAAAACGGTTTCGTTAATGTTTCTTGTCCCCTCACATTGACAGTTAATTATTACATTACATGAATCATGTAGCTAAATTATATAGGCCTATTTTCTGTTAAAAATGGTGAAATTAGACAAAAGTTTATTAGTTTGCCTTATTATTTTTGTTAAACATTTCTATCCTAAAACAGCTGTCAAATATGAAATGTTTAGTTTAGCTACTTACATCTTATCTCGCACTTTACGATGCTAGAATTCATGCACAGCAGCTTCTGTGAACATAAAGCCTGCTTACTTTGATTTGATTGGTCATCTCAAATAATTTGACACTGCAGAAAAATTCCGAGGTCCAGACCTCGGTGACCTCATAGCTGGCTACGGCCATGAGTAAAAGGTGTAATTATTATTATGACGGTCAAAGACGAGACGTCACCATTTTGGTGTCCGCATCAAATTACATTTACAATAGTCATTTTATATACATAACATGTTGAATGCAAGTAAAGTGTCTACTTTAATGTTTCAAATAACTTAACTTAATAACTTAAAATAAAATGTCAACATATGTGGGAAATAGTGTTCCAAAGTGTGAAATTGTCATTCAGCGTAATGGTCGGACTTAATATATAAAATAAACAATAAACATAAAAAATAGTTAAAAAATATATTTGTTTTCTTGGCATTTTCATATGTTGGCTGTGTTTATATATATATATGATATAAAATGTCCCCAATTGTGATTAACAATTAATTTAGAGTTGAAAGGCACTGTAAAAAGCCAAAAAGTAAATGCAGACCCAGTAGCTTCGGTGGCACTCTGAAAGCCCCTTCACACCAATAACAATAACTTTGTTAGAAAACTATAACAATAACTATATTAGCGTCCACACCAATAAACGATAACACTGTTCATTCTAAGAATGTACTGCAGTTTTGTCGTTTGCCACTTTAAATGTTGGAGCTCTTTAAATCGGAATGGAATGGAATCTGAATCTCTCTGAAAGTTATTCCACAATATTGTTTCTCTGTGCCATAATCGTTAGTTGTGGTGTGGACTCTACTATTCTTTTATATTTAAAAACATTTTTTTTAACTACATCTTTATCATCATCATCATTATATTTATTGTACTTGGTGTGAACGGGCCTTTAGCAATTAAAAGAGAAAGGTATTCAGGATTGCGATTGTCACAATAATAGCTTACCACCAATATTTCTGAACCGAGAGTTTCCCCTCAATATGGTATGTCACAAGTTCAAAAGAGGCCATTGAAGGGGATTCTCCACCCAAAATACTCATCCTGATAATGCCATTTATGTTGGCAAACAAAAAGTATTAATAAATATAGCTACAAGGTGTAATTTTTGGGGCTGAGCAAGTCAGAAACAAAGTGACAAGCTAAGCAAGCATGGCTGGAGCATCAGAACAGTAGAATAAAATTCTTATTATGTTTCAAAATCTGTTTCTGCTGTCATTTACTCAGGAATATTAATAAAACTAATTTAATGATACAGACTAATACTAAAAACATTGCAATTATGGGAACAATGGCAATATTATCTCCCTTTTTGGCAAAATCTTATTACAACAAACTAACAAACCATGGTCATTTAGCATAATGAATATATTTATGTAAAAATGAAACAATATACTTATTCTGACCTGTAATTATTAAAATATATAAAAGAATATATGATCATACTAAATTTGATAATATTTTAAATGATTTTCACTTCCTTACAAAGACTTCTTGCTGACAACTGAAAACCTAGTAGTTTGAAGGTTATTAGCAAAGTATAAAGATTTAAAACTTACAATAATTAGTATTTGAGGGCTGCACTGTGATCCTTAAATAGAGTCTATTAAAATGTTATCAAATGATTACTGTTTTAAATATGCCTAATGAGATTTTCTGATACATAAATATTGTTACACTGAATGACATTTTAGTGGGTGTCTTCTGTAAATCATGGTAAAAAATAATGTATGACTCATTTTTTTTTTTTTCTCAGAAAAAATATAAAATTAACAGGGCACATTCTAATGTACAGGAAAAAAAACTACATTTAATGATGCTTGAAACCCCCCTATTGTCTTTGACCCATGAACTTGTGGTTTCTTTCTCTGACACATGTATCTGCCAATAAAGAGACCTCTTTGACATGTGCAGTGCTGTTGGATGTCAGGAATCAGGCAGCAGGCAAGAAGTATGCTGTTCTTGAGATGAGTTTTTTGTTGCTGCTGGCTAATTACACCAGCGTTTTCAGGTCACAAGTATAAAACGCACAGGGTGGTTTGCTCTGTCAGCTATATTGTCTGTGTATGACAAACTTCTTATGACAGATCTAATAATAACCAGAGATGTCAGGCATATATTTGTAGAAATAGTTTCTCCAGCTCACATGAGATAATTTTGACTTGAGATAATAGAGCCAAAATTGATGGAGCACATACTTTGTGATGCACTCTGTCATTTAGCAAGAAATTAGATATGAAAACAATTTTTTTTTGATAGAAGAAAATGTGTCAGCTTTCAGATTGTCACTTTATTTATGAAATTCACTCAAAAATGTCATTTTGACATTCTTTAATGTGGTTAAACATGTACTGTATTATAAATGCATTGTGTTTTTACTTTGTTACTTCCTTAATCAAAAATAGTTTTGTTTTTTTTGCATATTAATACTGAAATATTTGAAATATCTGAATATAATATGAGTTCAACTTGAATTTGGAACATGTGCCAATTACACTTTATTTAAAAAAAAAATTTGTGGACAGATGATTACATCATTTCACTAGATTTGTAATGAGAAACATTTATAAACTTAAAAGGCTTCTCTGCAGTTTTCTGCTTTAAAAAAACTAATGGATGTATTAGGGCTCCAAGCATAGATATGTAGGCCTATACATAGATTCCGCATATGATGATTCCACTATGTTGAAATGGTTAACATGATGCTGTTCATCACTAACAAATCAATGATTATTTAGTGAGAAAATGCCACAGCATTGTGCAGCCATATGGCTGTAAAAACAAATTCCAGATGGATAGAGGATAACCTTTCAGAGTTTGTATTTGCGTGCAAATCAATATGCCGTGAAAATAATCTGCTAATGTCTATTGCAGATATAGATTTATATACACGAATAACTAGGTTGCAGTTGCACAGTCATCTTGCTCTCGAGTGGTCATGGACCGGATTTGACCATTCCAATATGGCAGACATTTTTCAACAGGAAAATAGGGTACATTTAGCAATATAGTGGGTGAATTATGTATATGATGTATATATGATGAACTATATGCCTTTTTTTCCAGTGACGTTCTAAGTTGTTCAAAGTGTTTCTAAGGATACTGATTTTTAGAAGGCAGCTGTCTTTCATAAGATACATTTCAATTGTAATACATAATTATCCACAGAGGCCATTGGTGCTTAGACCCCAATGATTGCTGCTTGTGGCTATATTGATAATTAATAATAATAATAATAATTATTATTATTATTATATGTTATTATTCTTACTACTATCCCTTGTTCAAAATGTTGTTGCAATTTTTCCTGATAATATCGAATAACCATTTTTTTTTCAAGATTTTGTTCCAAAGTTTCT
>RJVU01047928.1:1225800-1241592 GCA_003731715.1 Anabarilius grahami | reverse complement strand
TGGTTATATAATGTTTGATTGAATAATAATAATAATAATAATAATAATAATAAAAAAAATAATTCTGTCAACAAATAATAATAATAATAATAATAAAAAAAATAATTCTGTCAACAAAAACAAAAATCTGTAAATTGTTTGCAATCTTTAGATTTTTGCTATATATCCTTGCTATATAACAAATCGTTGTTACCATGTATTCATTACTTCCATGAGCTCATTGTTTCTACCTTAAAGTAATATATTGCTCAAGTTACAGTTTTTCTTGATTGCTTAAACACATATTTTTGAAACTATGCCTCATATTCTCAAAACAGTAAACACAAATCCATAACGTCTCACCCAATTCCCCAGACATCCTATTTTCAGGTCAAAATGAAGCTCTACACTCAAAACCATTCACTCTTGCTGAAAAACCAAACTTTGCCCTCAGACATCACACACTGATAGCTCAAAAACACACACACTACAACATAGTCTTACACACTGGTGAGATAAATTCAAAACAATACTTCAAAAAACAAAAACAAAAATCAGTAATAAGTTGTGTTGCTTGTGGTTCTCCCCCTCACTGAACTTTTCACATGATGAACACATGTGTATGCATTTGCACATTTTTATTTCTTAATGTACTGTACAGTACAATACACCAAACAACAACAAAAAATATTCTGCCCCAGCATCACATCTTTGGTCTGGGACAGGCCAGAGAATCTCGTCAACATCACAGGCTGCACTGGCCCTATCCAGGCAGCGGGGGGAAAATCCTCTTGCATTCCTGATCCACTCCTGGCACGCATCAACTGAAATTTCTAGTCAGGCTTTTTCCATTCCATCGTCTCTGTGTCCTACAAAAATAGAAGTACTGATTACTGTAACTGTAACACATCCTTTTTACAAAATGGAAGCAGACAGAATGTAAGGCGATTTGATGCATGTGTTGTAACAGAGTACAGCACTCAAAAATAACAGTAGAGTACACTGAGGTACACTTACCTGTTTTCCTCCCTGAAGGTTCTTATGATCGAGGCGATGGTGAAGGTACTTAAGTTTGGCTGAATTCATTGCCCAGCCTCCCTCATAGTAATACCATGGACAAGAACATGGTCAACTAGCAGCACAAATTTCATCTGAGACTCTTTGTCTCCTTGCACCTCATCATCTTCCTCGTCCTCTTCCTCTTCCCTCACCTCTTCCTCCACTCTTTACCGCTCTTGCTCATCCTCTTCCTCCTCCTCCTCTCTGGTGTCCTCCTCAATCACATCTCTCTGGATTCATTGTTCCAAAACTGAATGAACTGACTCAGGCTCTTTTATCTCTCTATTGAAGGTTCTGATTGGTGTGTGATAAATCTTGACTCTTAGGGGCGGTTTCCCGGACAGAGATTAAGCCTAGTCCTTGAATAAAATGGCCCTTTAAACCAGAATAACAGAAATCTGCTTTCTCTGTCATGGTTTAAAATAGTCCTAGACTTAGTCTAGTCCAGAGTTTAATAAACTGATTTCCTGGAGGAAGATTAGAGCTACTCCAAGACTAAATTGAGGCTTGAATTAAACCTAACAGGAGGCAGGTTTAACTTCAGATTAACGCTGTGTTTCAAAGAAGACTCATGTATTACTTGGATATATATCGATATCGATATACACTGTGTATATATATATATATATATATATTTTTTTTTTTTGGTGCTGTTCACTTTATTTAAACAATGTGTTTTGATTTAACACCATTGTTTTTGGATCAAATGTGATTGCATCATGTTAAATGGACTTGAAATGGTTACTAGAACTCACTTGGTGTTTTCATTTTGAAATAACGTTTCAGTCAAGTAACCCAATCAAACAGGACTTTCACTTCTCATCATGCTTTGCACCGGGCTGAAGTGGGATAGTAAATGTTGAAATAGTGTTATTTTATGCATTTTTTAGAAAGATGAGAATATGGAGAGACTTCTTACCATTTAATGTTCTATTTTGTAAATGTTTTTGTTATATTATTGTTTTTTGGAGATTACCGTTCTGGTGAAGTGTTGAGCTTGTGCTTGGGTTGAGGACCTGCTAACAAGAATTGCCTTTTTTNACAGCTGCCGCTGATCAGACGATCAGCGGCGACGCCCACACGAACAATCAGGTGAACACCACAGAACCACACAGACACCAGAATGAGACAGCGGATTCATGAACCGTGACACTATGATAGTGCTTTGGATCAAACCAGTGTCATTTCTAGACTGCTAACACTGATTATCACATGTGGAAATAGTTACGTTTAGTTTGTTGCTATGTAAAGCAGTGTTTCCCAACCCTGTTCCTGGAGGCACACCAGCAGTACACATTTTCCAACTCTTTCTAATCAAACTCACCTGATTCAACTCATCAGCTCATTAGTAGAGACTCCAAGACCTGCAATGTATGGGTCAGATAAGTGAGACATCCAAACTGTGTACTGTTGGTGTGCCTCTAGGAACAGGGTTGGGAAACACTGATGTAAAGGACAAAACAAAAGCATTAATAATCATATGATTATTATTATATAGAATTCAGCTATTTAAAAAGAATTAATTACAAACAGATTTCCAGGCATTTCTTTTTTTTCACAGCTGATGTATTTTGCTTGCTTTAAAATAAATGTCTCTTTTTAAGTTAAGTTTTTATATTGGAGTCTTTTTTGCTGCCATTTTTTCTCTTGGATTTGCTTCTCAGTTCCATGCAATTTTAAGCTTTTCTTGGTTCATTCCATGTTTTACAGGCAACCTCTCTCATGCTAATTCAGATTTGCACAGTTGGTTTTAAATTAATCTGGTTTATTTTAATTCAGGACTCCATAGTCCAGGTTTTAGTAATGTGTACTTAATCTGTGTTTCAGAAAGCCATTTTTTAAACCATGATTAACTATTCTGGATTAAGGCCTGTCCTGGTTTAATTTAAACCCTGTCCGGGAAACTGCCCCTTAGCGTTTCCACGTGGGTAAATGTGTGCTAATTGAGCTCAAGCTATGCTGACTTGAGTGAACAATATTGAATGCTAGTGCTTTCTAAATGACAACATGGTCTAGGCAATGAGAAATGAAGGGATTTGTGTCTAGAGTTTTGCAGTGACAGTTCAACAAATCTGATTCATGTGTCAAAACAGGGGAATAGTGTTTATAGTTTAGGGAAATGGGTGTGCTTTTTGATAAATGGCGTTGTGGTTTTGAAATTTTAGTTCAAAAGCCTGGTTAGAGTGTTTAAGCAATCGAGAAAAACTGTAATACATTATCTAACTGTGTGATTTGTATATGTACATTTCTGAAATTACATAGATTACTCTAAATTGTAATGTTGACATGCATTTTCTGTAAAGCAGTTTTGAAATGATACGTATTGTGAAAAGCGCTGTACAGATATGAATGGATATGTGAATTGAATTTAATTAAATGCTGTCTTGATTATTTAATGTTTGTTTGCACTAATTCTGTTAAAAATGTTAAAATTATTTGGAATCTTAGATTTCAATGATAATATTTCAACAACAGCTTGGAGAAACATAATCAGAAAGCATAAACTATTCAGTGCGTAAAACTTAAATATGTTTCTGGGTCTCAAAATGATGGAGCAGGTCACATATATCCTTCTAGTGCTAAACCATATGCATTTTTTTTCACATCTCTCTATAGTGCACAGACACAGTTAGCAGAAACAAGCTGGCACTGGGGCACAGTTTATCACAAAAACATGCTTCTTGCTTTATTTCCCCCTCTATCTCACTCTCTCTCTCTTTTTCCTGCTCTCTATCTCTCTCTCTGAAGCTGAGGCAGCCTGCGGTGGTGTTTGCCATTTGATGTGGCTCCTCTGTTGAAGTGACAGAGAGGAGAATTCTCTTTCCCTGCAGGAGCATCAGACTCTGTATGCATGGAGGTAAGCTCCAGCTGAGATGCCAGCTTTTTGTAAAGAAAGCTTAGAAAGGAACACATGCAGAAGGAAAGAGATGAGCGAGAGAGGTTTCCATTTCAGAGATGCAAATGTAGACAGTGTGTTAAGGTTGCAGAATGGGAAGAAGACTTTGAAACTCCTCTTAAAGGCAGTAGGAAAGGTGTGTTTATTTTAGAATGGAAGCCATTCTGTTGAGTGGCCTAGAGGTTGGGGACACATGATGTGAGTACACAAGAGGATGTGGAGCACAAAATTGTGTTTTTATGATGGTGTGAAAAATGTACAAAATGCACTCTCAATTTATAACTTTATACAATTTGGTGAATTGGCAGCTGTTTTTGCATGATCTGCATCCGCCCCACTGACCGTTATGTTTAGGGATTATAGGTGGACCTTCATGCTTACTTTTTTTCAAAAAATTGGAATGGCAAAATATTCACAGTGTATATTGAAAAAAGTAACAAAAAATAAATTACATTAAGTAAATAAAGGTAAATATTACTAAAATTATGTTGTGTTCTCTCATTATTTGGATGCCGTTAAGTTCAGGAAGCCCAAGCCTAATTAAAATACATAGACAAGAAAACATCTTGGGTTATGACTGTAACCCTTGTTCCCTGAGAAGGGAACGAGACGCTGTGTCAAAGATGACACTATGGGGAATGCCTCTGATGATAGCATCTGAAGCTCGTGTGAAACTTGTCCAGTCCTGATTGGTGCTAGGTCGTGACGTAGTGTGTGACGGTGTACAAGGAAGCTTACAAAGGCATGCCGGAACACAATACGTACATCATACAATATTATACATCACGACATAGCACCAATCAGGATTGGTCCAGTTTCACATGTGCTTCAGATGCTATCATGCAGATGCATTCCCTGTAGTGTCGTCTTTGACGCAGCGCAAGTTCCCTCAAAAGGGAACAGCACAAAATAATCGCATAACACATTTTGTATTATGCATTGTGTGTTTCTACTCACTGTAAAAAATAAATCCGTAAAATAACAGAAAAAGTACTGGCAGCTCATTACCTGGACATTATCCAGTAATTTCACGGACATTTCCATTAACCCTAAAATGCAATAAAGTGCAAAATATAGGTAAAACACATGTAAAAAAATAAATATAGAAAATTCCGTTGAATTACTACAGTACATTACCTTAAAGCAGTTTGATTGAGCACAAAAGTAGAGTCTTTACCTTCTTCTGACCTTGCTATGCAAAGTAAGACAGACGTCGTTCACGAGCTCAGCAACCAAAACAGCAGCCACCTTTTATGGTACATTCACACGGGGCGTCAGCATTAACGCTTCTTATTTACTTTGAATGGGTGATGTCATGCGTTTCCGAACTAAATTGTGGGTCGCTTCACTCGCCTTTCTCGTGGCAGAAGTTAAAAATGTCTTTTCAAGTGCCAACGCAAGCTACAGCCAATCAGATCGCCTTATGCAAATACCCTAGCGCAGACGCTAGCCAATTGCATTCATGCAACACAGGAAAAAGTAATATGATTGGCTGTTGTCACTATGATGGTCGCATCAGCACCAAGCTTCAGACATGCCCTCCATCAAGCATTGACGTCAACTCCCCATGTGAATGCACCGTTACAGTTCCTCCTGAACCAAAACAATAAGCTTATGCTGCGCTCACGCCATAACTACCATAATTAAGAGATGGCAACTCGTGATGTTATACTAGGAGCGGTTTGTGACTCGAATTTATGCGTTTCAATGGCAACACTACCAACGCTGAACTGAATCTGCAGCAGTGGTACAGGTCAGAGTTCTTTAAGTTGTTTATGTTCATTATTATTGCATGTGCTTTGGGACATGAGGTAATTTAACGCCGTCTTTTGTGACACTTTTCTCCCTGCTGTGCGCATTCATGTGTTTTGATGGAGGGTGGGATCTTATGCTTTCAAAGCTAGCTTGCTATTGCTATAGCCTCTCCGAAAATGACCTACCCTACCTTAAAGTCCGGTGATGAAAGTTATTGTATGCAAGAATAAAATAACATATTTGAATGTATTTTTGGTATTTTAAATACAAAATACTTTCTCCCAAGGTATTTAATTACAAATTACATTAGATTTTTTCTTTAAGGAAAATACAAATGACAAAATACACAAAAGTAATTAAATACGGATTTTAAATACATTTAATTAAAACACTGCCCATCTCTGAACACACATACTAATAAATGTACACCTTGAACGCACTGCATTGGATGAAAGTGTGTGACAAGACCATGTAAGAGTCTTTGTCGTCACTATCCTGTGACAAACTCTGCCGAAGAAAGATAACCAATAAAAATGGGCAAAAATATATTTATAAATGACCACAGTGCTCCAAAACATTACGATAGTGGAAGCATAAAAGTGAAATCCATTATCCAAGCTCCAAGCATCCAACTTTAATATGCCTCAAAAAACTTTTTTGTCTGTTGAAAAATAGCGCAAGGCTAAGAGCAAGCTGATTTAAAATGAAAGCTGCCTTTTCTCTTTCCCTCCATTTTCTTGTTTACCCACAAAAAAACTAAAATAGATTTTATAGCCTCTCTTGGTATAGCAGCAGGAGGCAAAAAGGCTTGAATTCATATCAGCTCCTCAGATCATGGTCAAATAACAGTGTAATATTATTGAAAAAGCTGAAATGGTGAGAACAATTTGTCAGTGAGAACAATTGTAAAGTTCTTGCATCTGCAAAGTACTGTTAATAACAGTAATTCCCCTCCATCCATTTTCTTTTTAAACCCCGCTAGAAATTTTACATTCCCAGAACATTCTCAGAACGTCCCCACTGGCGTTAAGGACGTTGCCTAGTAACGTTCAGAGACGGTCACGATGTGGAGTTCTTTTAAGGTTTGGGGGACGTTATTTGGTGGACCTTCACAGAACATTCAAGACGTTCTCTGAATGTTTAGGGAACCATATTTTATTTGGAAATGTTCTCAGAACATCCCTGCTGCCTAAAATTAGAGCTAAATTGACTACAAAAGTGGCTGTTCAAACAAAAACTATTTTTTCTTAAATGTCTTACAAAAAAAAGCTCTTTACAGGTAATTCCTGGATTAATATTATGAAACCTTTTCTTTAAAATGCAAACCACTTGCAAGTAATTCATTAGCTAACAACAGCACACGCACAAGCTAATGTAACGACTGTATCACTGCATCAGCACCTACACAGTTACTGTCTTTAAATAAAGCAATATGCAGCAGAACATCAATGTTTCTGGATCATCACTGACTGAAGCACAGGCTCTACTCTCCAGCACAATGGTGACCTCACAAAACTCAGATAACAGAAACAGAAACAGAACATTAAACATTAACAGATCTCTCTAGATCTCAGCATCTTCACTTATTGCAAACCACTCCTGACCCTTGACGTTTTGACTTTACTTTTTCTCCAATTGTTGTAACTGTGTGTTTCTAAAGCATATTTGTTACAAAAAAATTTTTGAAAAAAAAAAAAAAATCTGATCAAATGGATTCAGTTGCTCGTTGTTCCCAGAACGTTCAGAGACAGTCAAGATGTGGAGTTCTTTTAAGGTTTGGGGAACGTTATTTGGTGGACCTTCAGGGAACATTCAGGACATTCTGGGAATATTTAGGGNAAAAAAAAAAAAAATCTGATCAAATGGATTCAGTTGCTCGTTGTTGCTCGTTGTTCCCAGAACGTTCAGAGACAGTCAAGATGTGGAGTTCTTTTAAGGTTTGGGGAACGTTATTTGGTGGACCTTCAGGGAACATTCAGGACATTCTGGGAATATTTAGGGGACTATTACTATAGGATATAGCTTCCTATATATCCTATATAATGATAACTTCCCAAATGTCCTCTTTATAACGTTCTCGCGTGACCATAAAATAACCTAAATAGAACGTCCCCCTAAACTCATATCGGAAACATTATTAAATGACCAACAGAGGACTGTGTGGTAACGTTCTGTTAATGTCCCAAATATCCTCTTTGTAATGTTCTTCTTTGACCATGAAATTAACCAAAATGGAATGTCCCCCTAAAGTCATATAAGGAACCTTAAACTGCAGCACTTTCATTACAAAAAGAGGATGTTTTAGAAACGTCCTGAATGTTCTGTAAAGGTTTGGAATTTTCGTCACCTTTAGAGAACTTTTAGAGAACGTTGCGCAAGGTCCTGAGAACGTCGCCTTCTACGTGGGAAGTAAATTATTATTCAAAGTGCAGAGATCTCCATATGCATAGAACTGCACAGTCCTATCTCCTTAATGAATTCATTAGATACTGCCGGCCGAAGTGATCCTTCAGAAGGCACAACGAGACTCTCTCCGGTCACCAGGTCCCTGATGATTCCAGGGGAAGTCCATTCAGAAACGAGCGAAAGACCATTCGCCAATATCTCCCGTCTGTGTGTGCAACCGCACAACCGTACATGGTCTTATTTGTTTTCTTGTCACTGCTGAAGATAACATATCACTGTACTGCTCAGATAATTACTCTTCTGTGAGTGTGAGGGGGGATAAAGATGTTTAATCTTCTAAGACTCATTACTCACTGCAATGTTAATAGGAATTACAGAGAAGAAGCGAATCGAGGCAGGGGACTTCAAAGATCAGCTGCTGCATGTCGAGGGCTGGATTTGAATGTGAGGCAAGGCTGGTGAAGATGCACATGATTTTGCCTTTTTTCTTTTTGTCTGATCCAATATAGCTTAAATTTCATTTGCATTTTAACATCCACAATCATTCTGGATGCCATTTTGTGCTCTTTTTGAAGTATCCATATAATATTTTAGCATAATGTCTGCCGTTAGTTCAGAAGGCTGCCCCCCCCTTTTAAAAATAAAGTGTAATGTATTAAGCTCAGGAACGCTTTTGTCAGCTTTTGGACATCAGCAACCAACAGCATCACAAGGAGTATTCAAACTGAAGTCTCTAGTCTCCTCGTAACCCAAAGCAAGTAAATAATGAGGCATATTTCTGAGTCAGCAGGAAAAAGGACTTTGGCCACTTCTCATATGTTTGAGGCCTAGCAGCTGGAAGTGAGACAAATCGTCCTAGTGAATAGACAGTGACTAAGGTGGCTGTTGTTTCATTGTAGTTTCAGATTGTTATTTCTCAAGCGGTCTATTTTTAGCAAAGTCACTTATTCAAACTCGACTGGGGGATATGGGCAGAGATGGATGGGACTCTGGCATGATGAATATGCCATACACATTATGTGTCACTCTCTATCTCTTTACCTATCAGTCTGCATGTCTCCATAGGCCCACAGCGGTATTTGAACACGGTTGAGCGACACTGGAGCCTGTGAGATGACCGAAAGCCACATTCCGAGCCGCTGTTTGTTTTTGTCGCCCACTGGCTCTCAACCATCAGTCTGACATTCTTTAGATTGTCAAGGACATTTGAATAAATGTTAACAATCAGTTCTCACTTGAGGTGCTGTCATTTCACAAGTGCAGCTGAAGGTCTTCCTTTTGCGTGTCTGCTTATGCCATCTGCTTATGAAATATGCAGATATGAAAAAGGGTGTTGCTAATCATCTGGCAGGACTTAATGTTGTCACGATACCAAAATCTTATTGTCAGAACCAATGCCAGTGAAAGTGCATGATTCTTGAATCCAATTTTGACTTTTAACGTTGTGATAAAACAGAATTAGTGGCATCTTTTCTTCTGTATTGTAATGTACATCTGAGTTTAACTGATTATTGGAAAAAAAAAAAAAACATAGGGAGGGGACTTGGTTCTATGCATTGATTGTCGATTGTATATTGTGAGATGTGGTGTTGCTCACGAAAATGGAGGCAGATGAATATGAGCTTGCAGAGGTGGGATTTAAGCAAACTAAATGATTGGGGTCCTGTGTACGTCACCGAAGAGAAGTCTGTCATTTTCATTGGAAGGTCCAGTAATAACATTTTGTTTAATGTTACGAAACATTAAAGCTGCAGTCCGTAACTTTTTTTGGTTAAAAATGATCCAAAATCAATTTTTGAGCAAGTACATAACCAGCCAGTATTCAAAACTATCTCCTTTCCTTAGCCCGATTTACAACGGTAAACTTGTAGTAATGTTTTATAATAAGAGCGGTACTGGTGGGTTTCGGAGGGAAATTCGAGCATGCAGCCATTTGTCTTTGCGTCATTACGTCACGTTTGTTTACATAAAGAGGAGCCCCAGCTAGTAGGCTATATGGCATGTGAGGATGCTGCAGGTGGCGGATCATTTATAGCACCTGGAATAATTAAATTGATCATTTTGATGGCAGATTGTAATCCAGAAAGGTCCAAATGACAATCATCAGTAACAACTGGAGATTCACCCGTAGTCAAAAAGCAAAAGACTTCAGACTTCAGTGGCTATAGAAATTTAAATCTCCAGGTAACACTAATACACACTAAATACACATAGTCACGCAATGCTGATGTTGTAACATTAATAATTTGAAAACAAAGTATAACAATAATAATAATTTGCACGGTTTGATGTGATCCGAGCTAAGCGATCGTTCTATTTAATCACTGTTTATTGTAATGCTTTTTTAATCAGTGGTCAGAACAAAAGTGGCAGACATGTTACTTACTTGTTCAGATGACATTTTCCGGTGAAAATGTTTACTTTGGTCATACTTCAAGACTACCATCTGTGATTCCGAAGTACAGTATCCACACCGATGTGGTGACTGACAGCAAACATTAGATTCATCCGTGGCAAGGAGCTGTACCGATGCACAACCCACATAAAGATGATAATTCCGCAAATACTAATGATAATTCCACAATTGCAGGTTTCAAACAGAGAAGGCGACAAAGAGGAAAAACTTACGACTCAGCTTTAAACATTACAAGGTCAAAAAAAGTTTTTCAATTAAGTAAACATTGCCTCAAAAAGTCATTAAATAGTAATAAAATAAATAACTATAACAATAAATCCTTAAAGTTTTTAAGTATTTACCAGTATTTAGTATTTACCTCTTCTTCTTGTCAATTGCGATTTGATATTTAATGACATAATAGAGAGTCACAACAGTAAGTCAATAGGCTGCATTTGCACTGCACAATCTAATACATCTGTTTAGTCATTTAAGACAATGTTTACATTAATATCCCATTATGAGGAGCACAGCCGCATAACCTCGAGATGTGAACACTTCACAACAGCCGCCTGTCAATCAAGTGTACTCGGTAGTATAGCATTTTTACAGTTACTGCAAAAATGATGGTATGGTTGCAGTTTAATCTTTTTATTCTTAGTTTTTTAGTTTCATTTTTACACTTTATGTGGAAATACAGTTTTTTGGCTGTAAATAATATTCCCTGACCTACAGAGATTGGTCAGTTCCCTGACTTTGCTTTATCATTCATAAATAGACACCATGTGGTACGTTTGACAGACTGTACGTGAAGAATTTTGAATGAAATTTGAGGAAACTGGCTCCTTTCATTGTCTTACTTTCCAACTGGGGATGAATAAGTTTAATTTGGCAGAGGATAGATGGGTCTGTGTTTGCACGTATTCCAGTGTCCAGCCTTCAGTAGACCCACAGAGTAAGCAGTTGTTTACCGCCTCCATCTGTTCATCTGTTCATCATCTGTTTTCTCCCTCTCTCTGTGTCTCTCACTACATGGGAAAACCATATTTAATATACTATAAACTCATTGTGCTATGACACACTCAACCATCTGTGTGACAGTTCAACTCAGAGAATGAGACACCAGTTAATTCTTCCATAGGAGGGTTGTGTCCCTTCTCAGCCTGTTGACTGACCAGGTTCTTTTTGCACGGCAGAAGGATCCCTGAGGCCCTGTGCATTAATGAATGTGATTTACAGCTGGTTAACCAGTCAATCAAGCTTCTTAGTGTCAGCCATTCTTCAGCCTCTTTAAGGGCTCACATTAATTCCTGTTGTCATACGGCATATTGGGTTTGTTTTCCACAAATGCTCTTTTCTTCCTCCCGTCACCTCTGCCCATTCATAACAGTTACATCCCTGGTGTGTCACTGGTATGTTCAGACACCAGGGTTGTGAGAAATCTGTAAGGCCTATAAACGTTAACTTTGAAACAAGCCAACGTTCAAAGTCTGTATTGACAAACTCTGCATTTTTAGTTATGTAGTCACATAGATTTCTTTTAACTTTACAGGATTTTATTTATTTTCTTTTTCTTTGTACTTCCATTCAAAATTTTGGGGTTGGTAAGATTTTTTAAANTTTGCCCCTATTTGGGGGTGAGCAAAAACACGCCTTTTACTATATTACTATATTGCTGGCTAAAAAAATAAATCCAAAATTGGTTGAAAAAAATGGCTGGGTGAAAACAACCCAATCCCTGGTTTTGTCCATATTTAACCCAGCAGTTTTTAGAGTGAATGCTCTTTTCTTCCTCCCGTCACCTCTGCCCATTCATAACAATTACATCCCTGGTGTGTCACTGGTATGTTCAGACACCAGGGTTGTGAGAAATCTGTAAGGCCTATAAACGTTAACTTTGAAACAAGCCATTGTTCAAAGTCTGTATTGACAAACTCTGCATTTTTAGTTATGTAGTCACATAGATTTCTTTTAACTTTACAGGATTTAATTTATTTTCTTTTTCTTTGTACTACCGTTCAAAATTTTGGGGTTGGTAAGATTTTTTAAATGTTTTTGAATGAAGTCTCACCAGGGCTGCACTTATTTGATCGAAAATACAGTAAAAAGAGTAATATTATGAAACATTATTACAATTTAAAATAACTGTTGTCTTTTTAACTATATTTTAAAATGTAAGTTATTCCAATGATGGCAAAGCTGAGTTTTCAGCATCATTACTTCAGTCTTCAGTGTAACATGATCCTTCAGAAATCATTCGAATATGCTGATTTGCTGCCCAAGAAGCAATGATTGTGCTGCTTAAATTTTTTTGTGTAAATTATACAAAAATCTTTAAATGAATAGGCATTCTCTATTCAATTCTGAATGGTGAAACATGACTAGAAAAAATATAATCTAGACACAATCTGTAGAACACATTTTGGTGGATGTGCAGGAGTAGTGGGCTTTCTGAGTTACCACAGATGATGTTTCCTTGTTATTATGTTTCTCTCAGAGAAATTCTGTGTGTCGAACAGGATGCTTTTGACATGGACGGTTCCAAAGTGGCTGGAGCAGCTTTCTTTTTCTCTTGTCCTCCGTATGTCATTGTCATTGATTCAGAGTTGTTCATAGTACCTGCTATAGAAAACGTTTTATTTTTTAAATGACCAAGGCTGAAGCATTCATCTCTGACACTTCATAACACTTAAAGGTCATCCTTGCTATTTTCCTGTCTTTTGTGCTTAATAACTGTACTCCTAGATTGTTCTCTTGAGGGAGAAGAGATGATATGACCAGCTTTTCATTGTTAATGTGATGACAAATGAGTTATAAAGCACACACTGAAACTTTAACTTTACTGGGTTAGTTTCTTATGGATGGAGGCACATTGAGCTATTTCTGTACAAAAAAATGTTTGTGGAAACTATTAATGAAGCATAGACCGCAGTGACCTGTCTTTTATGATGATTCTGACTTCCTGGCATATGCCTTGATACTGCAGATGAACCTCATCATCGCGGTAAGAAATGAGTGCCAAAAGACATGCCCACATCACTGATGCTATCATTAAAATTCATCCTTGCAATACAGGCACAGGAAGAAGCTTTCTCCCCCTCCATTAAAATGGATAAGTCAGCGGTCCACCTGGCCTCATTGCAGGAGAGATAACATTTTAGAGAGCCTGAAAGAGAAGAGGGAATATGCTACAGCTGCAGTGCATAGTACACTTTCTTATGCGGCACGTTCATTGTGCCGCTGTCAGCTGTCAGTGGGAGTCGAGCTGAAGGGATGGATGTAAACACACAATGTGCTAAACGAGGGCATCTTACATGGTGTTATGGAGAGTTGTCATATCAGCGCTGTGGTGAGCCAGCACAGATCCCAACTCCCAGTTTGCTTTTGTGTGTCAAATTGACAAAGAATTTAAGATGCTTTTTCTTTTATCTGTGAACAGCCTCTGTCATTCAGCCTTCAATGGGAACGTGGGGCATGAAAAAGAAGCCACCTACCCAGCATTATTTTATGCTTATTTGGAAGACATTATGGGTAGAATGTTCTACATAATATGAATCAATTCTATCAAAGGCGGCATGACATATATAAGACAAACAGCAGTTGGAGAACAACTTCAGCTAAAATAGATACTGACAGTGTGTTCCGCAATTCCATTCTAAGAGACATTGTGAACACACAAAAAACAATAGTCAGTTTGAGTGGTTTGAATTGTCCTTATCTGTTCTTAGACTACCTAGTAATGTATTTGAGAAGAGTGCTAGATTTAGAGATGTTTAAAACAGGAGCATTTTCGTCTCATTATCTACAGCTGTCAACACACCTATCAAATCAGTATTGATACAACTATTATAGGAGATAAATAGCCCATTGCACTGACTTGAATTTGACCTTGTGGACTTGTTCCTTCTGAAGACAAGAAAAATCTACTGAAATATTTTTCTCACATAATCCCGCAGCAAGCCTCTTGCTGATACCCATTTTAATAGTGTAGCACAGGCTTTCATAACTCTGTGATATATTTTTGCCATAATCCTTGAAAACACAAGAAACACATGGCATGATACAGTTTGATTCTGCAGCGGTGCATTCAAAAGAAAAGAGAACTAGAGCAAAACACAACAGAAAAGTAAGTAGAGTCCCTCAGCGCAGTGCATTGTAGGATGCCCTACTACTATACTAAATGTTCAGAGGCACTTTTTCTTTTATGCAGTCCCACATCAAACCGTAACATCTGCCTTTACGATTTAATCTGAAGTATATCTTGTTTGGTTACTTCTCATTCAACCAGTTGTCCTTATCATTTTGAACATGCATCCCAGGTCTCCTGTGCAGAGTCTGAAATGGATGTTGCAACAAATTTGTCTCTGGGTGATTGTTTTATCTATTTATGGCCCTAGACAAGCACTTCAGGGCATGAATTTGTAGTCCATACTCAGTGGTCTAAAACTCTACAGCTTGCTTTGATTTTGTCCAGTTTGTCTGCTTATTCTATCTTTACAGTATATGGATTATGGATCTGTAAGAACTAAAATAACTGAAGAATGTTTCATATGCCTTTTCTTTCTCTTCTAATGCTTCTCAACACAAAGCATTATCATAAAAGCATGCTTTTCTTAACCACCAAGCCATTCAAATGGCAAAAAACTGTTAATATGCATCTCTTGACTTAAGAGGTTGAGAATTTTTCAAATAATTAATAGCACGTGTGGCTTTATTAACACATTTTTATGACACGGCTCTCTGGAATACTTGATTTTGATTTGTCAAATGCAGCGTTCGGTGATCAGAATATTTGCTGTTGTCCACAGCAACGCTGCATATCAGACCACTCATCACAGAAGGGGCCGTTAAAACATTATGTATTTTTGCATTAAAAATGACAAAGGGTAGGAGGATGGAACGTCGGGGGCACGGTGTCATGCGAGACAATACACACACGAGCTCAACAGCACATATATATGGCAAACATGTCCTTCTATAGTGCATGTCTACATAGAAAAACAATGGCAAAACAGTTGCATTCTGTATGAACGACCTCTAAATGAATCGGCTACTTTCCTGTCTTTCATATCACATCACTGTCTTTTGTTTCATACAAATGAAACTAGCATCATCTTGCAATATAGTTATTGATTGCTGTAAAAGACTACATCTGAGGTCTTTATTTTTTAGAGTTTCATAAATGGCAAAGGCTATAGCTATAGAATTAAAATTATTACAGATCAATCCAAAGTATTTATTTATTTGGTCAGTCGTTAAGTGGAATCACCCTGTCTGGGTTTATTTTGCTATAATGACTGTC